>CM062351.1:3176730-3201730 GCA_031216105.1 Dalbergia cultrata
AAAACATAACTAAACTTTGTGTTTTTGGTCTGATTAATAGGGGGTATTACAGATGTAGCAGCTCAAAAGGATGCTTAGCCAGGAAACAAGTGGAAAGGAACAGATCCGATCCAACAATGTTCATAGTTACCTATACTGGTGAGCACAACCACCCGGCTCCTACTCATAGAAACTCCCTTGCTGGCTCCACACGCCAGAAGCCACAGACACCACAAATGGCCAATATTGAAGACACTGAAAAGGCCATGACAAAACAAGGTTCCCCTTCCACATCAGGGGTGGAAGAAGAGGTTGTTGCACTTGCACAAAAGTCTGAGAGTGAAGAGGAGGACATGGAAGATTTGATGAATGATGATGATGGGGTGGAGGAGAATGAATTTGGTTCGCCAGATATGGAGCTAACAGATGATTTCTTTGAAGGTTTGGATGAACTCACAGGATCTTCTTCAGCAGCAGCCACTGATGACTGCTTTAGTGTAGCTGCAATTCCTTCTTTGATGGCCAATAGTGCTGCCACTGCTGCTGGTGGTAGCTGACTCATCATTGGTTTCATGATTTCAACACAGAGAACAGGAACCTTTTGGTTTTTTCTTTGGTAGAGGAAAATGGTACATTTTGGAGGAATCTTAACTAACAATGCCTTTTTCAGGGGAAGGAAAGATCGTGTCCCCATTAGTATAGAAATAAGGTAGACTAGGCAGGCATTGATAGCTTTGTTAATCTTTCTAGTGATTGTTAGCCATACCTCCATTGATGTAAAATCAATTCGTTTCAACAGCTTTTTGTGTTTGTCCATGTAATTTTTGTTTAGGTTCATTGTATTCAAAGTTGGTTGTGATAAATTACCTAGCACTTTGCATTGACTTTACTTGGCAATGATTAAGATGGTTTGACTATGATATGAGGGCTCATAATTGGTGGGTAGTTATTCCATTAGTGCTATGCTCAACCACAAATAGCTCTGATTCCCTTTGGACACCTAGTTAAAGTAGTCGAGGAATTAGGTTCCAATCAAGCATATCCATTTTGATTTAATCAATGGAGCAGAAACTTTGCACATTATAATTGGGGTAATAATCACTAATTATTATGGATTATGTGCTAACAAACAATATTAACTAATTATCAGTATGTGATAATTAATATATTATAACTGATTCATATTAAATACCAATATATGTAGTTTTTGATGTAAAGTAATGTGAAAAATAAGAATAATTTCTATACATTATTAGCTAATAAAATATTTAAAAAATTACTAAATCATAATAAATAATTATTATAATGAATAACTATTAATCATAATTTGACAATTTATTAAGCTTCTATTAATTGATAATGTAAAATTATTTCAATCTATCGTTACATAGAAACTGACACGCACAAAGAGGAGAAATGTTAGACTTTGCATTTGTATCGGTAAGAAGAAAAAATAATTCACGTCAACTCCATGTCATCCCCTAGAAGAGCCACGTTATCGTATAACATGTCAGACACACCAATTAGTTGTCACTTTGTGCCATTTGCTGGATTCAAATAAAGAAAAATGCATCATCTCTAGTGGCATATGTCAATTTGGCATACCTGTCTCGGCCCAAAAAAAAAGAGGAAAATTCGATAATCAAGGTGCTGAGGTTCATATATATATATATAGGCCATCATTTATTTTACAAATTTTAAATTTGCCATTATCCATACAAAAATATTCAATTCGTACACTTGAAAAATACTAATACTTAGATGCAAGTGAAACGTCATGCAAATATTCTCCAGATCCATCAATAAAATAATATTTAAGAGCACTCACCTTTAATATCCATTTCTAGTTGAATATCACTTTAGAGTGAATATTCTGCATATCCATATGACTTTCTAGGTGAATCTAAAAATTTCTTCAATGGAATGGGCAAAACCTTTTTCCATTTTCTCAGCTCCTTTTTCGTTTATATGCATAGTTTCATTTGATACTGCAATCAACGCAAGAATTTTGAGAGGTCTGCTTTTTCATCAAACGTTTTACTAGTTGTAAACAAGCAGCAATGGCTGTCGAATACCTTGTACAAGATGTCTTAGGCAAGCTGAAAAGAAGGCTTTTAGAGCACAAGTTAATGATCTGCAATGGTTGGTTCTTATACAACTATTCTTATTTTTAGCACATAACTAGCAAAATTTCAGTGTGTCAAACAGCTTGTAAATTAAAGGCAAAAGAATAGAAAAGAAAAGAAAAAACCCTGTTAACAAAATACACCTCGAGAAAAGCTGCTTAACACACACCCAAGCACTTTTTTGTGTGCCTCACTCACCATTTTGGTGATTTCATGAGTGAATGGAGGAGACATGGCATAAGAAGGGAACCTCTTCTTCAAAACCATTGCACTAAAAATGGGATTTGAGTGAGAAGGAAGGGGCAAATGCCCCCTTTAGCCAGTGAGAAGTTTTGCCAATGATGTTGTACCAGAGGAAACAGGATACCCTTTGACGAATTGTTTCAATTTTTCTATTTCACCCACAGCAGAAAGCCATTCGGTAAGAATCTCCATGGTTACATAGTTAGGACTGCAAGCATCCTCAATCATTCTGTCCATAAGTGCAAATGCTACACTCAACATCCGCTTATCCTGAACCCCTTTGAGAATAGCATTATAAGTGGTCGTATTTGGCCTAACCCCCCTTACTTTCATGTCATCCATCAAAAAAATAGCCCCTTCTACTTTATCATTCTTGCATAGAGCATCAATTAAGGTGTTGTATATAACAGTGTTGGGAGGAACCTTGGATGTAGTAGAACACATTTCCTTGAAAATCTTCATGGCCTCATCAACATTATTCTTCAAACAATGTGCATGTACCAGTGCTCCGTAAGTGACAACTGAAGGTGCAAGACCCTCTTTACTCATCTTTGTCATCACCTTATTGGCAGTTGCAAAATCTCCACTTTTGCCAAGCTGGGCAAGCAAGGTGTTATATGTGACGGTATCCGGCTTAACTCCAGTTTTTTCCATTTCGTCAAGCATTTCATAAACTCTTTCGAGTTTCTTCTTCTTACAGAATCCACTGATCAGGACATTATAGCAAACTACATCAAGATTGAACCCAGCCTGTTTCAACTTTGACACAACAATGCTGGCATCATCCATCCTTCCGGCAAAGCTCAAACCAGATATCAAGCTGTAGTAAACAATTGCATCCGGAGAGCATCCAGAACTCAACATCTCATCAAAACACTGCATGGCTTTATCAATATTGTTCACGCCACAATAGGCCGATATCAGTGCAGTATATGTAGCAACATTGCCTCGCAGGCCTTTCCCTTTCATTGAGTCGAAAAACTCAACAGCACTATGGACCCTCCCATGTTTGCACATACCATTAACCAACACATTGAGGGTGACCACACTTGGCTGAACTCCTTCCTCATTCATCTGATCAAACAGCTCGTGCGCTTTATTGATGTTACCTGCCTTGCAGAACCCATCAATCAAGCAATTATACGTAACTGTGTTAGGCCTATGCTTACTTCCTGTTTTCATCTCCTCCAACAGACTCAACCCTTCTTCTTCCCTCCCAACTTTACAGAGTCCATCAATCAAAGTATTAAACAAGATCACATCAGGCTCTACACCAACCCCATTACTTCCTCCCCCTTTGCCCTTCAACTCATTAAACACCTCCAAAGCTTTATCAACCCTCCGAGCCTCACACAAATGATGAACAAGAATCCCAAAGGTCACAACGCTGGGCCTTATATTCATCTCTTTCATCTTAGCCAACACCTTATTCATCCCTTCAATGTCCCTCCCCTTTCCAAGCCCAGTCATCAAGGCATTGCAAGATGCAGCTTCAACTTCACCACCCAACTCCATCACACAATGCAAAACATCCCATGCAGCACCGTTATTCCTTCTCCTACACAGCTTGGTCACAAGTTGCGTGAGCCTGAAGTTATCAGGGAAAACACCACGCTCCCCAAGCTTCTTCACCAACCCAACAATTTCCTCATCAGAAACACTCCTCCCACGTTGCTCCCTCTTCACAATTTCGCCAAAAAGGATTCCCCCAGTGGAACCATTGGGTGGAAAATCATAATCCCGTTCAAGCATTTCGTCGAGCATTTTCAGCGCATCGTCAATTCGACCCGATTTCAGCAAAACCCTCAACACCCAGTTGCAAATTCGTGAACTTTTCGCAGAAGGGTCGAGCCCCGTGAACAGAGAAACCGAATCTTCCACCATTAGTGCACCCTCGAAGCATTTCAGAAGAATCAACGCCGATTCGGAAGTTAAAGGTAAGTTCCAATTTAGGGTTTTTCTGTAACTGTGAAGCTTGAGGACCTCGTTTTTCGAAGAGGGGTTTCGGTTAGCAAGCTCGAGAGCGCCCTGGAAGACCGAAGCCACAAAAGGGTATTCTTGGGTTTTCGCATTGGTTCTGAGGAATTCGAGGAAGTCGAGGGCTTTGGAAGGGGACCCTAATTGGCGCGTGATTTGGAGGAGCTGGTGAGAGGAGAGAGACGTTGTTGAATCGTTGAAGAGAAGAGGGAGGAGAAGCTTGTTGT
This sequence comes from Dalbergia cultrata, assembly GCA_031216105.1. Classification (NCBI taxonomy): domain Eukaryota; kingdom Viridiplantae; phylum Streptophyta; class Magnoliopsida; order Fabales; family Fabaceae; genus Dalbergia; species Dalbergia cultrata. The sequence continues at coordinate 3,181,283 of CM062351.1, forward strand.
TGTTGTGAGAGTTCCATTGGTCCTTGGGGTGTTGGAGGAGCTCTTGGAATTGGGTTACGATCAATGATACGGCGTCGTTTGAGGGGGAGTCGGCGGCGAAGGCTGTTCTGTGGCGGTGCAGGGAGGCGAGAGGGAAGGGTGGGAGGTTGTTGCGGCGGCGGTGGAGGAGTTTAGCGGATCGTGCTAACATTTTGTGGACTCTGTGACCGTACACGATGGGGTGTTGTAGTAGACTTTTTGAAGGTTCCGAATTTTCCTCTGCTTTCATAGGACAGTCTCACACAGCACAGAACAGGACAGAACAGAACAGAGGATACTGTTCTTTGGAAGAGAAAACAGTATACCTCGAATTAAATTTAAGAATTGCTTGTTGGAAATTGTCTAAAAATTATTAATAATCGAAAATATGGAAATAAAAATAGCCCTTTATCTGAAAAAAATCGATTTACAAATTATTTCAATAAAGTGTGTTTGATATAGGGGGTAATACTATGGTGAAAAATAGATAGAGAATTCTCCCTCTCTTTTTTATACCTAATTTAATTTCCTCACATATCAATCAAGTGACTTATATTTTCTCCATTTTTATCATTCTAATTTTTTCACTTTATCTGCTCTACCTCGACTAGTTTAGAGCCTCTTTAGTTATTGTTTTTATTTTCTTTATTTTTTATTTTTAGAATTTTTATGAATAAAATACTAAAAATACTAAATGATAAAATCATGGTTTTAGGATGCGTTCATTTCAAATTTTAAAAAAATTGATTATAAAACATAAATTTTATATATAATTGAAAAAACTGAAAATTGATTTTTTTTTAAATTTTGATTATTTTTAAAAATTGTTAAAATATATAAAAAAATAATTTTTTTGGTGAAAAAAGTTATTATTAGCCATAATAATCACAAATAAACACACCCTTAATTTCCATTTCTTGTTTTTACCCTTTTTAATAAGATTTTAGAAAAAAAAATATAAAAATTAAAAATAGAAAATAAAAACTAAAATCAAGCACACCATGCTTTTCTGAAATAAGAATTCACTTTCTTGTTTTTACCTTTTTTAATAAGATTTTAGAAAAAAAATAAAAAAATAAAAAATAAAAAATGAAAACTAAAATCAAGCACACCATGCTTTTCTGAAATAAGAATTCACTTTTCCTGTTTATCATTTTGATTTCATGTGCAAATGTATACTCTATGGGTGTCACCAAAAAAAAAATGTATACTCTATGGGCATTGCATAGAACTTTGTAATTCTTTATGAAATTCATTACCCTCCTATAAGAAAATTTTGTTCTATTACTTAGAGGATGGGAGCAATATGGTTTTTAGTTGAAAACCCAACAGATCACTGTAGTGGTTTACTCCAAATCACAAGACATCTGAGAGCAATATGAATCCAAACAACTATCCAGGAATGCATCATCAAACAAAGATATCAAAATCAGTTTCCATTGTTTTGATGTTACAATGCTTTAAAACATGATTATTTGGTAATCTTACCAAAGGTTTCTTTGAGGTTCCATACACAACGTTGGAGAACAAAAATTGTTTCCCTAAAATATATTAAGAAAAATTAGAGCATTCGACGTTGATGCTCAGTTTCTGTTCTATGTTGTGTCCCTTTGTTTCATTGTGTGGCTGAAGAAGGAGAAGGAACATCTGATGAAAAAAAATATGAGAAAGGGGTCTATTTGGCTTTACCAAATAATCACTTTCTTTGATTATGTTCACCAATTGATTTAGTTGTATCTAGCTTTTGAACTGCTTCAGATGCTGCGGATGCTGCCTTGTCCAAACCTAACCTTTGTAGTTCATTTAAGAAGCCTTTAGCATCTGATTCACTGATTTTGTAGGAGCTATGAAGAGCATCAGGAAATGAACCATTTATCACCTCTTCCTTGTAATCTAGTAATGCTTTATTGATGACATCTCCAACATGAGCATATTGCTTACAAAATCTTGGAGTGACCTGCAAAAGATAGATAATCTCAAGTAATGTATTTTAGGTTATAGAATGATTGAACAAAAAAAAATTATACGTTAACATTTGCTAGGTAGAAATACCTTAACATGGTGAGGGTCTTGAAGCATACCAAGCAGATCATGATAGACTAACACCTGCATCAACAATGAAATTAAATTGGAAATCCTCAAGAGGTCAGCAAACCCTATAAAATTAAACCCTTTGTCTCTCTCTTCTCCCAAATAGCATGTGCACAATAGGAAGCGCACAAATAAAATATTATGTTTAGTTATCTCAAGAATAGTCAAGGGATAATGAAATTAGGAATTCCATCCATAGCTAAAAGTAGTCAAGTGACTCACGGCTAATCTTAACATCTTCCTTGGCACAATCCTATGCACATGCATAAGAACGTGAAAATATCGTTTAATATCAATAGATCATGAAGTAGAAAGCTTAACACATAGTAACTTAATGAAAAATAAGTGTGTTCAAATAAATCAATTGTCATAAATATTAGTCAAAAAATTCTTAAACATACTTAGAGTGTCATATGAATATGTTTCATATCCACTAAAAATATGACATTTTAACTAAAAATAAATTTTAACTGAAGTATCATTTTATAATATATTCACATAATGCTTTAGATGCATCTAAGAATTTCTCGTTCACCACTCATCTCTTAGTCAGTTCATCTCAAAAATGCTAAATGACCAATTGAGCCAACCAACCTGTCCACTGCAAAAAGGTCCAGCCCCAATTCCAATTGTAGGAATTTGAAGGGCTGCTGTTGTTGCGGCTGCCACAAGTGGAGGCACACACTCTAGAACAACAGAAAAACACCCTGCTTCTTGCAAAGCCAATGCTGTCTCTACAACCTACACATACTTATTCCTTTTAGGATGAGTATAAAATTATTCAAACCCGAAATAGATATAGGAGATAGATAGAAAGAAAGGAGAGAGAGATAGACCTTGACAGCACTAGCAACATTCTTTCCTTGAGGTCTAAATCCCCCTAAAACACTTATGGCTTGAGGAGTAAGCCCCACATGCCCCATAACTGCTATGCCAGCTTCAACAATAGCCTTTGCCGCAACAATTCTTGAAGGGGACACTCCTTCCAACTTTATGGCATCCATTCCACCTTCCTTTAGAATCCGAACTGCTGTGTCAACCGCCTACTCATAATAAGAATGAAAACATTGAAAACCATTGCATTCATGAAGCAAGTTCAACAATGAAATAAAAGAATCAGTGCTTAACCCCAACATTTGGTTTCCATATTTCAGTTATAGTAGTAACAAAGTGAAAAACACACACCCTTAACAAATTGCACATGTTCTGCAAACCAAAATAATAATAGAAAAATGACTCTCACGTAAATTTTTTTGAAGAACTTAGTCAAACAACCAACGTATTCCACATGTTTATGGCTACAGCTGTTTCAAAAACCAAACAAGTGCGATTATGAAGCCCAAAAGAGAGAAGGAAAATCAATTTGGTTGAAACTTAACATACTTTATCATAAAGAAAGTGTGAAGAGTGCAGATTGTTAACAAATTCCTTATTCCACATATTCTACACATGAAGATGTAAAGTCAATTTTGATTGTTGGAGGTGCCTGCATGTGGACAAAGGAAAGCAAGAATATCCTAGAATTCTTGCTACTTCACCTCATCATGAATGTGTTGAAAAGTTGTCAGCTTACATGAAGAATCCAAGTTGAATTCTATCTTATCTCTTACTACTTGGATAGTTAATACATGGTCAAATTTGATGGCTTATGCAAGGCTATAATATATTTCACCTTTCATAAAGTAAAATTTAAGTTGAATTTGTATTCTTATGCCACGTTACATGAAATATAATTCAAGTTGAATTTATATTCTTCACCAAATCAACAAGTTAAAATGGAGTACACTAGAAACTCCTACAACTAGAAGCTCCTAGAAGCATCAAGTGTCATCTTGCTTCGTTATTAAGCAAAAATTGCAGCTAATAACCTCTATACATAGGTGGTAGTTCTTGGTATTGTAAAAATACACCACAAGAACGTAGCTAAGAGCAAGTTAGAGAATTGAGTGAGTGCTCTCGAGAGATAAAAATATTAGGCCTCTCCTAGTGTATTTATTTGTGTTTGTAATCTCCATTTATTAGAGAGAATATTAATGTTGTTCTCTCCTTATATTCTGAGAGATTGTAATTTTCCACTTGTAAAGATGTTTCATTTTTGCCAACAATATTTGTGTCAGCTCTATGATTCTTATCTCCAAATTTTATTTGTGTTATTATGTTTCTCAACGTTGGGACCCAACACTACAAACAACTAAAATTAACACCCCTCGAAAAAACGAACAAGCAAAATTACTCATTAACTTTTGAAGAACTCAAATTGTTATGTCTCCAAACTTCTCAACAACCAAACAGGAGCCATTTCCTGCCTTAAATAAAAAACAATTTCACTTTGATCGAAAATCACCGAACTTTACCTAGAATAATGAGAGGCCAAAAAAAAAAAAAACTCATGAACATTTGGAGAACTTAACCAAATTTTCATGTCACAACTTTCCCAACAGCCAAACATGCACAATTTTCATGCCCCAAAGAAAAAAAAATCACCTTTAATTGAAAATTCATCAAACTTTAAAAAAAAAGAAACTAATTTCTGTATTAAATAAAGATTTTCTGTGCAGTTATCCAATTGTGTATTGGGTGTATTTGTTTTAGAATTTGGAAAAAAAATGATTACGAAGCCTCAATTTTATATATAACTGAAAAAGGTAAAAATTGATTTTTTTTTTTTCAAAAGCTACTAATTTTAGCTTCTTTAGAAAAGCTTAAAACTATTATTTTTTTTAAATTTTGATTATTTTTAAAAAATTATTCAAATATATGAAAAGTAATTTTTTAGGTGAAAAAAGTGATTATTAGCCAAAATAATCACAAACAAATGTATCCATTATCACATTAGTGATAACTTTTGATCCACAAACACTTTAAAATAGTCAACATATTCATACCAAATATCTATTTTATTGATTTTTTTTATACTCTTAATTATTTAACATGTTTTTAATTTAGTTTATGTCATATATTCATATCATACATGTATCATACCTGGTACTTCTACTAGTTTTTTGGGGCAACATAGTTCAAACATAGTTCATAATAGTTGGATTTCTTACCCATTACTTGAACAATTTTATAAATAAAAGATATTGATAGAGTGAAAGTGTAAAACACCGGATCAAACCTAAACTCAATAAAAAAAAAAAAAAAAAAAAACCGAGAGCAGAAACCTGGTAGGAACTTGATTCATAGGAGCCAAATGGCAAGTCCCCGACAAGAAGGGGCCTCTTAGCCCCGCGAGCCACAGCACGACAGTGGACAAGCATCTCATCAACAGTTATAGGGAGAGTGGTGTCGTGGCCGTGAACCACCATGGAAGTTGAGTCCCCAACAAGGCATATATCAATGCCAGCCATGTCTACGTGCACCGCTGAAGGGTAATCATATGCTGTCACCATCGTGATGGGTTCTGGTTTCTTGTACTTTTGTGTCAACGTCGTCAGTGTCACTCTTTGGTTGTTTGTCTTGTGGGGTGTTGGCCCTGAGTACACCGTCGTGTTCTCAGGGATGTTGCTCATGCAACGAACGTGCCTCAAAAGAGAAGAAGAAGAAGAAGAAGAAGGGTAATTGATGGTTCTTATGAGAGACTTGAGACAAGACATATTGTTGTAAGAGAATGAGAATTTTGGATTTGTGAAGTTGTGTGTGTGATGAGGCGTGAGTTTGAGAATTGATGAAATATTGTTGGGAGAGCGAGACAGGATTCAGGTGTTTTTTGGAAGTACCATACCTGCTGCATGTCGGACATGGCCAAGTTGAATTCAACTACTTCCAATTTTTTCTTTTTCTTTTTTTATATTATTTTAATGATAATTCAATTGCTTCCAATAATTTTTTTTTCTTGTTTTGTAGTTTCAATAACCAGCTCAAATTTGGAATTTGTATATATTTATATATTTTATAAATATATGGCATCTATGTTAACTAAACAAGTACCATCTTTGAAAAAAAAAAAACAAAATATATATGTTGCGGCACAATTTTTTATCACACACAATGTATGTCGGAAAATTAGAAAATATACTAAATAAAATTTATATTACATAAATATATTTAGATAAATAGTTTATATTAAATATATTTTTTAAAAAAATTATAATTTAATTTTGATGTGACTTTATAAATACTAGGATGTGAGTTAACCATATTTATTAATGTGGTATTTATATAATTGGATGATTGTATAAATTTTTTTTATACTATCAGTGCTTTAACATTAAATAAAAAGATAAACCAATTTTGATTTGTTTTTATGTAAGGAAAAAACAATTAATACATGAAATAATCACATTTGTCATCAATCATATAGCATTGGTGATGGTAGGATAAATCCCATATGTATAACCAAAATGCAAAGGTTACTCATCTGGTTTTGAAAGCACCAGCTCTCGACTCTGGAGGTATGACTGCAACAATTAGGTTTAATTTTTTTTATTAAGTTTGGGCTAAAAAATTATGCCTATAGCATTATCAATTGAATTACACCGCATCATTTTCCTCTCTTTCGGACTTACGGTTAGTAACTACCTCTTCATGTGTTCAATTATTTTCATCGACCATAGTCATTTACTGGTTCCATAGACTTTCTTTCCTTTTTATTTTTTTTTTTATAAGAATGAATCAACCATGTTTCTAGGTTTTGTTTTGCTAGTGCCACATTTTCAGGTCGTGCATTGCTTTAACTTCGTTTTTGTATGATTGGGCTTGGGCCGTGTTTGGTCATACACCGCAACATCATGAATTTTTGGTTTAGGAGAACTCATTGGGCTCTCTCTCACACCTTTTTTTTTTTTTTTTTTCCTTACAAATCTTATACCGAAATAATTGTTCGGGAAATTAGAGTTGGGTATACTCTAAGTGTAATAAATACTTTATTTATGTGAGCAAAAATATGTCTAAATTTATAGAAAGTAATAGATAAAATAAAGCACCTAATTAGTACTTTACAATGTGACCCATTTATCACTATTCACACAAATAAAAAATATCAAGAAAACTGTATATCAAAATTTAAAGTGAAAAACCTTCTCTAATAATGAGTGAAAAATCATGGTCCAAACTCTTAAAAAATTCTATTATATATATGAATACTTACAATATAGTACATTCTCAATGAGACCCTCTTTTATTATAGTTTGTAGTATTATAGAGATTTAAATAATACACCCAAAACTCTCAGTATGTATGCTCACATTATACTTTTAGAATTTTCTCACACATTCTATATTTTTTCTTTTACTACTAGGGTGTTTGGAAACCCCTAAATGAGAATTTCAAACCCCAAATGAGTTTGATTTGATGCGAAAATTACACTCTAACAACTAAAAATATCAAAATAATCTTACTTAAATATAATATTTTATTTTTAACCAATTTTATTAATAGTAAAAATATTGAAATCAATTCATTTTTATATAAATTATTAATCTAAAAATTGAATTTAATTATCTAATATTAATTTATTCTAAGTATAAGAATTAAATTTAATTCTATTATAAATATAATTTTTAATAAAATTTAATTTAATTTCGCCTCATTCAAACATTCCACGCACTTTTTATAGTAACCTTACACTACTACTTATACTACAGCTTTTCAGCTTAGGATGCTCTAACCGTTTGGTTTGAGGCTATATTTGTAGAGCCTCAAAAGCATAGTTTTAAAACTCGGATTGGTGATCAACTCGATCGAGATACCGGGTCACTGGTTCAATCGGTGGGTCACTAATTCAACCGATGGGTCACTGGTTGAACCGGATTTATATAAAAAAATATAAAAATTTAAATAAAATATAATAAAATAATAACTAATTAATAATTTGACACTTTTTAAGGGCTCTAAATATAAAAACATAATTAAATAACATACATTCCTAAATATTATTTTTATTTCACAATCACAAATCACAATTAACAAGTTCAAAATATAATTGCACAAGTAAAGTCATAAAGTTTTACATCATAAACTCACAAGTCATGACAATATAAACAAATTTATTGTATTTTTCTAAAAGTCAAATTAGAATATTATTTTTTAAGGTTTAGAAAAAGATATCATTTAGCTCAAAAAAGTAAAAAAAAAGTAAAAAAGCAAAAAAAAAAAGACCGACTCGACCTGGTCTAGTTCAATCGATCGAGTCACTGGTTTTGATTCAAAATCGGCTGAGTCAAATCGAGTCGCACCGATTTTAATACGAGATCGATCCAAACAGTGGTTCGGATTAATTTCATGACTGATTCTCCAATTTTTCAATTGAACTGACCGATCCGAGCCGATTTTTAAAATTATGCCCAAAAGTATTGTGCAATAAATGCACAACCTACCATCCAACGATAAAACTACATTTGGTGGATGTTTTGCAGATGTAGTATAAACTTCTACCTTCTGTTATTGACTTGTCACTGCAAGCAACAAGTGTTGAAATTGTGGCCGCAAAATCTACGACAAGCATTATTAAAAACGTGGACAGCTAATGCAAGCCACAATCCTAACAAGAAGTTCATTCCAGCATTCGAGATCTTATAGTAGACCCATTGGTTTCTTCTCTCTTTTGTCTTGCAAATGAATAAAATTACTACCAATAGTGTACTTATAGCTAATGACAGAAACCAACGTGGTTGAGGCCTGAGGCATACTGGTAAAGACGTTTGCCTCTGTAAACCATATCATGGGTTCGATCACGAGGATGTGAACCCTCCTCCCTCTTTCGCATGGCCGTGCGAGTGTGTTGACCAAAAAAAAAGAAGATGTGGCCATATGACATTATTTTTATTTAAGTAACTAGCAGTTTATTGATATTGAATTATGGATTATATTCTCATTTATTTATCCTCTTTCTCATTTCTCCCTTAACTCCACTAGGAGCTCATTAGGAAAAAAGAAGAAGAAGGTGTACTTCTATAATAATACTAATGAATCCTAAGGATTTTTCATACAAATGAATAAAACAAATTAACCACCAAAATAAAACTTTCAAATGTTGTATTTTTTTTAATGTGATATTAAACTATATCTTTTCAAAACATTAAATTAAAATAATTTAATAGTTAAAATTTGCTGTTAAAATTTAATTACATGATTCCTTTTTATAATTGAATTTATTATTTTTAAATGTGGTATTAAATTATATTATTTTGAAACCACTAAAATATATTGTATTATTTACGTGAAATCAAATTATATATTATTCTAAAAACTTATATAAAAATAAATTTAACAGTAAGAATTGTGGTCAAAGTTTACTTCTACTACTTTCTTTTTCATTAAATTATATTATTTTCAAGACTAAATATTCATTTTGATAATTAAAAGTATATCAATTTAATTTACTTTCTCTTAAAATTGCAATATAATGTAAAATAGTTTCTAAAGTATAGTTTATGGAGATTAATTTGAATAACTAAAAAAACAAATTTGAATAATATTTTAAGATTTCAGGATTTTAATTGTTAATTTCTCAATTTCAAAAATTAAAATTAAACACGTTTACATTTTCAAGAATAAAAATAAACATTTACTATATTTTTAATGTGACATTAAATTATAATATTTTTTAATGTGATATTAAATTAATTTATAGTGTGTTATTGGATTATATATTATTTAAGACATTAATTATATTATTTTTTAATGTGATATTAAATTATATATTACTTTAAAATTTTAGATGTGATATCATACTATATTAATTTTTAAAATGTGCTATGAAATTATATATTACTTTAAACCAGTAAATTATATTATTTTTTATTGTGATATTAAATTATTTTTATTTTAAAAAAATTAAATTATATTAATTTTTAATGTGGTATCAATTATATGTTATTTTAATCATTAAATTATATTATTTTTTCAACGTGATATTAAATTATATATTATTTTAAAATTTAAGCCATTAAATTATATTATTTTTTGAATGTGATATTAAATTATATATTATTTTAAACTATTAAACTAAAATGAAATTTAACAGTCAGAAATTGCTGTCAAAAACTCTGCCATGCACAGAGGACACTGTCTTCACTGTATAAGATGAGTCAGACTACGCCCTCCTGCAATTGTCAAAGCATCAAATCCACAAACTCTTCTTTATCGGTCTCTGCGGAAAGCCCCAAAATCCACCCTTCCCTTTTGCCTTGAAATTGAAACTGCTAAGATCACACATTAGCAGGACAAAAAATAAAATTACCCAAAAAAACCCCATAAAACACATTAACTAGATGACTATATGAGTGTGACATTAACTAGATGACTATATGAGTGTGTGTTGTTGATGTACACGTGCCATAATACTGCACCAAAATCCGAATAGATTCAATTCAATTCAATTCATTCACTACTCTCTCCTCCTTTGTCTCCACATGAAGATGATGGCGTATCATAGTTTCAATTGCAGTTATAATTATCATCAGAATCATCACTTTGTGGCATTGGGAATGGGAAGAGGAACTTCCATGCCTAAACGCACCGTTTTCAGATCAGAGCTTCATCAATCCATGGCACCGGATCTCTACCAGGGTGTCAGTTCTTCCTCTTCTTCTCCTCGAAGGGACCTTGTTTTTGTTGTCAATCCACTAGGTTTGTGCTGTTTTTTCTTCTTTTTTCTCTCTCTCATTGTTTGGTTGCTGAGAAAATTTCAAAAGGGAAAAAGGGAAAAAAAAAGGGAATTTTTTTTTAAACAATTGGTATGAGCCCAAATGAATGATGGTTTGTGGAAAAGTTTAGATTTTTGACAAACCTGGAATTTGGGTTGCAAGTGCTAAAGAGAAAAGTTTTTTTTTCCCTTTCTTCCCTCGTTTTTGAGCTCAAATGAATGATGGGGTGTTGGAATTTGATTACCACTTTTTATTTTGTGGAAAAGTTTAGATTTTTTTTTTTTAATAATGGGGGAGCTTGGGGTTGCAGGTGCTAACGGTCGTACTGGTGAAGAGTGGAAGAAGCTACTTCCATATCTAAGGTCTCGCCTTGGTGAAGAGTTCAATGTGAGTGCACTTTCAACGGTGTCATAAGTTTTTTTTTTTTTTTTTTTGTCAATTTTTTCCGTCTATGATAAATGAAGCTGCAAATTCAGTTGCTTCTGTTTTGCAAGTTCGTAACACTCGAGTTTTTTTTTTTTTTAAATTAATTCTTTGTTTTAATAGGTGTGTGAATCCTTAACTTCGGGGCCTAGTCATGCTATTGACATAACGAGAGAGGTTAGTTTGAACTTTGAAGTGTTGAAATCAAGTTTTAATTTATTTTTTTTGGTTGTGCCGGGTTATAAAGCTGTTATCTTCATGCTATGCAGGCTATACGGGAGGGGGCAGAAGCTGTCGTTGCTGTTGGAGGTGATGGAACTATTCATGAGGTGCAAATTGCATGCTTTTCCCCCAGTTATTTTTTATATTTAAAAGAAAACACTTCAATTAATTTAATAGGGTATTGGACTGATTATATAATTGGAGGGAATGGGATTTCTTGGCATTTGTATTGCTGCATACTTCATGTCCCAAGTGAAATCATTGAGAAACTCCTATCTCAGGAGAATTGTTTAACCAAGCTTACCTGTAGTTTTTTTTTAATTTATTTTTTAATGAAAACTTTTGGTTGATTTGTGAACAGCTAGTTGTTGTTAAGCACAATTATTTGCAGGGTTTCAGCATTTTTGGTTGATTATTCTCCTAGGATTGATTGTTAAGAGACACTATGCCTCACACTCCACATTTTATTATATAAGCAGGTTGTCAATGGTTTCTTTTGGGATGGTAAACCCGTTGCTAGTCAAAGTAAAGAGCATTCGAATTCAACTGCTCTTGGGGTGAGTAATTGCCATCAGAATGCAGTACTCTCGGTTTTAACTTTTAACTCAATCATGTGGTGCTTGATTCGATCATCTGCAAGAAGTCTCCTATATGGGAGTGTGAAGAATATAACTATGTTCTGGCTTTTTTGCAGCTGATCCCCCTGGGAACTGGTTCTGATTTTGCAAGAACTTTTGGGTGGTTAGTTTTTGTTTGTCATCATTCTTCTTTTGTTTTTCATGTTGCTTGCTTGCTCTATATCATTGAAGTGAGTGGAAACATCTACTCTGCCTTTTTTTGTTACCAGGAAAAATGATCCATATGAGGCGATTGAACGAGTTGCTAAAGGTTTAACTTTTCCCTTTTCTTTTTGCTATTTCTTTATTCTTCCATTCTATGCATGGCTAAGTTTGGCTCAAAAAATGTTATTGTATATGCTTTTAATTTGTCACTTGAGTCATACTAATGTAGGAGGTTTTTAGGGTTGAGATCAAGGATAGATGTTGGTGTCATCAGCGGAGAAAGTGGTGACCATCATTACTTCTTAAACGTTGCTGACATTCATTTGTAAGGATAACTCGCTAATTTCAGATTGAGCTTTCTGACACATACATCGTACCTAAATGCATTTGTGACAAAATTATGCAGGAGTGCAAAAGCAGGATTTTATGCTTCTAGGTACAAAAGGTTTGGCAACTTGTGTTATGTTATTGGCGCATTGCAGGCCTTCATTGGTCATCATAACCAGGATCTCAGGATCAAGGTCAGTATAACTTATTTTCGCTCCTTTAGCTGTGCAAGGTCTAAGCAGCTTGCAAAATTGGTCCTGTCTATTTTATTCCTCTCATAGCCTGCATAAGAAGCACAAGTTACATAAATTTTACAATTTATGACCTATGCAGGTCAATGAAGGTGAGTGGGAGACATGTCCCCAAGTGACAGCCCTTTGCATTGGAAACGGAAAATACTTCGGTGGTGGCATGAAAATTACACCTAATGCTGATCCTCACAGTGGAAATTTAGAGGCGAGACACCCTTACGTAAAATCTCTTTGATAAAGATTATATTCTATAGTTAATTAACATTATACTAGCTAAACCTATTCCTAAATCCTGCTTATATCTTTTTCGTAATATAGTTTCATATAAATTCTGCAGGTTGTGATTCTTCAGAACTTCAAGTGGTACGATTTTATCCTGAAATTACATAAGCTGTACAATGGGACACACTTGAAGGTGAAGAATGTATCTGCTAGAAGGTATAATCTTTTCCAGAGGTTGCATTATTTCATTCTTCATGCACTTTAGTTTTTACTTTCTAGTTCTTGAACATTGGTCACTGACTCTATTAAACTATGATCTGGCCCTGGAGACTCACTCATTATCCCCTATACCTATTTTTATGTTGATGCTGGAATTTGGACAAGGATTGTCTGAGGTCCTCTCAATGTTCTAATACTCACTTTGGATATGGATTGAATTGACGCACAACGTTTTGAACCCAGCTCACGGACCGGTTTAATGGGCAAACAACTCAACCTTTGATGATGAACTAGTTCTTAGGCCATATTTGTTTAGCACCAAGGTTGGAGGGGCTTGCATGCATATCATGAGATGAGGGTGCTTGAAAAGCCGTCATCAAGATTAGGCAACTTTTTCATCACTTGAACCACTTGTTTCATCTTGGGTGTTACTAATGGGTCATGGCAAATGCAATAAGTAACAACCTCATTATTTTGAAGTATCTTTCAGTGAAAGGTGCCTTAAGGTAATGAGGTTAGCTACTCATTGCATTTGCCATGACCTTTTATCAAGACACAAGATGAAACAAGTGGTTTAGGTGTTGAGGAAGTTGTCTAATCTGAATGACATGACTTTTCAAGCACCCTTATCTCATATTGTGCAAGCTGCCCCTCCAACCTTGATGCTAACAGATATGGTCTCAGAACTGTTTCATCAACAAAGAATGTACCAAAGTTGCTTTTGAGCTTCCCCCATGTCACTATTGTCCTCTTCCATCACCTTGAGCTAGGCTTAATGGTGGACGGCCTTTATGGTTGAGATGATAAATTAAATAATCTGTAGAGCTAGCAATGAGTATTTTAAACTTCATTGCCTTTAGGGAACCTTTCATTGAGTATTGACCTTGTAGTCAAGGATCCTGTAGACGGCATGACCTTTCTCTAGTCATTGCCAATGGCTTTGTCCATTGCATCGAGTTAGTGTCCCTAGGAGGCCTAAATTTGTTGATGGCCTTTCTTTCAGTTATCATTTCAAGCAGGACCACCCCAAAACTGTACACATTCTTAATGCTCTAATGCTGACACTGAATATGGACCGAGTTGTTTCTGAACCTCGCTCATGGATTGCTTTAATGGGAGCATCTCAACCCTTGGAACATACCGCAACCCCAATTGGTGAAGAGCTGAATTGTTTATGACTTATGAGTGCATACAATTTTGGGATGCTCTGCTTGAAATGATAACTGAAAAGAAGACCATAACAAACTTAGGCCTCCTGGGGTACAAACCTGGTGCAATGGGGTTATGAGGTTGGCCTTTTGCTACGTTTGCCATAATCCATTAGCAGGATCCAAAATAAAAACAAGTGATTCAAGTATGGAGGAAGTTACTTGATCTTATGACATGGTTTTTCAAGCATCCTCATCTCATGTGGTGCAAGCCAAGCTTTGTGAAAACAAATATGGTCTCAGAACTGGTACATCATCAAGGAATATACCAAGTTGGCTTGAGGGCACCTTTTGTCAAGTAATGACCTTGAAACCAAGGATCTATTAGACGGTAGAACCTTTCTTTGGTTTTTACTAGAAGGACTACCCATTGCACCAAGTTACTCTCCCTAGGAGGCTTATGTGTGTCCATGGCTTTTCTTCCCGTTATCATTTCAAGCAAAACCACCCCAAAAATTTACACACTTTCAATGCTTTAACACTTTCCAATATGGACCGAACTGTTGCATGTTATCTTGAACCTAGCTGACGAACCCGCTTTAATTGGCGAACAACCTAACCATGGAACATACCACAAGTCACAACCCTAGGTGGTGAAGAGCTGACATCATTTATGGCTCATGAGTGCGTACAACTTTGGAGCTGGTTTTGCTTGAGATGATAACCGGAAGAAGGCCATGAACAAACTTAGGCCTCCTTGGGAGACTTAACTTGGAGCAATGGGTGGTGTCCCTAATAAAGACCTTAGAAAGGTTTTCCCATCTGATGGATCCTAGACTTCAAGGTCAGTTCTCAGTGAAAGGCTTAGAAAGGTTTTTCCATCTGATGGATCCTAGACTTCAAGGTCAGTTCTCAATGAAAGGTGTCCTCAAGGTGACTTGGTACATTCCTTGATGATGAATCAGTTTTGAAACCATATTTGATAGAAGGTTGGAGGGGCCTACTTGCACAACATAAGACAAGGATGCTTGAAATGCTGTGCTATCAAGATCGGGCAACTTCCTCGACACCAAAACCACTTTACCATGAGGCAACTTTCATTGAGTACGGACCTCAAAGTCAAGGAGCCACGATACGGCTGAAGCATTCTCTGGTATTTACTAGTAGCTCTGCTCATTGGACATTGTTAGTTTCCCTTGGAGGCCCAAGTTTGTCTGCAAGCTTTCTTGCACTCATCATTTCAAGTAGAACTAGCCCAAAACTGTATGCACTCTTGGCTCTGCGATGTGTGGTTAAAAATAATCTTTGTTAGTCCAAATGCCTTGAATGCAATGAATCCCATTTAAAGACGAATGAGGAAGAATATCTAGTATGAATGATTTTTACCTTTGTACCCTGGAATGATTCAGCTTGGTTGATCTAACACCAAGAACAAAGTTGGCTTTGAGTTCCTTTATTATTATTATTGTGGAATGTGGACGCTGGTTTGTTATTTGAAAATCAAGGAAAGTGTCTGTTAGATCAAGTATCGTATTCTATGAACAAAGGGCTCTCATTTTTTGATATGATGACATAATTTGTTCAATTATGAGATAAATTTGTAGTCAGCTTTCCACTTAATATTAAGAATGACAGTGGAGTTGACATTTTAATTGATTCATTAAGATTTACATTTTGCGAACTTGTAAACATTGCAAACCAGCTGATTGTTTTGGGTGTTAATAAAAAACACAACTGTGTAAATCTCTGTATTGATCTTTAGGTTTGCTTTTCTTGATAATTTACCATATGTGATAACTTTTCCAATTCAATGAAAGCAATTATTTTCCCTTTTGTATTTCTTTTTTTCCAATTTCTTCAAGGCTTGCTTAGGTTTGTGATTGTACTTATTCGGAGTCTTGTTTGCATGGTAGTGTACTTTCTATTGAGGTGGAGGACATTTCAGGCAAGGGTGGTGTTTATATTCAATCTGATGGGGAACATTTGGGGTTCCTCCCAAAGAAGATTTGTGTTCTGCCCGCTGCTATTGAGATGATATGCTGATTCAGCTCACGAATAACACATCCGATGAAAATTTAAAAGCTGCAGAATATCAATTCAATGGATGATCATTGAAAATGAAGGTGAAGGTACTGAATTCCCCCCATGGATCACCTCATTTGCCTGCAATTTCAGCACTGGCAAATAGCACTAATCAGAGGCATTCTGTTCTGGATATTTCTGCAGAAGGGAAACACATGCTAGAACTTGAAAATTCTTTATAATTGTGTGACGCTGTTGTTGCCTTTGTAATTTTGACAATTTCAAATGGAGGGGGGAAGAGTTTGTATCATATGTATAGGAGTCAGTGTAGGCTGCTTAATTTTTTCTCCCAGTGGAAGAGTGGTAGCAGCGTCATCTAGTGTTGTTGAGCCTGGAGCATAGTTGTAATTTTGAGTCAGCAATTTGTTGACATATAATTTTTTTATTTACTCTAAAATGCTTCTAAATTAACACAAAGTTCAGTACTAGTCCGTGTGTCCATTATTTTTTTAAGACTTCTTCTGCTGTATACTGTTTGTTACTTGCTTTTATAATACGATTATTTCCCTTTTGCAAGATGGCTTGATATTCTTGTTGAAAGGTTTGGGGCTCATTGTCATGTGCTGATTAAGCATCACTTCATATAGTTGATCTTTGTGATTGTCATGAATAGAGGGTCAGGAGTTTGATTCTAGTTATTCTCGTCTATGAAAAAAATGTTCATGCTTGAGTTTATAAGAGGCATTTGTGCAAGGGATATATTAGATATAAAATTATTCATGTGTCTTTTCATATTAGTTTTGGCTTTTAGAAGAGATAATATATGATAATAACTAAGGTTCGAGATTTGTAGTTAAGATTACATAAGAAATTGGATGACTGTGAAGCTAGGAAAGATCAAAATGGAGAGGTGGCACTAGCAAGTAGTTTATCTGAATTTAAAATCCATCACAAAGTTGACCATTCTCGTTGGTTTGGATTTTTCCTGAAGTCTAGCTTGGGTGCACTAATACTGTATTTGGTTAATTTGGACGTAACGTGGTTGTAAGATTTTGAAATACATACTTCTCTTTATATCATTGCACGAGGATTTCAAGTTTACAGTGAAAAGGGTTCAAGCGGAATTGAGTCGTGTTTAATTATTATTGATTTTTCTAAAATAAAAATTTATGTCGAGGGAGAAGTTGGAATCAATTAAGTTATGAGTTATGATATATTTTTTACTCTGTTATAAACCCTTGCAGAAATCCATACAAAATGATCTTCTTAAAAATAAAAAAAAAATGCAAATAAAATAAAATAAATTGAGTATGTTGATGTTAATGATATGATATTAAGATTTTTAAAAAGACACGTGCTGAGAAATAAGAAATTATGATGTTCTATTTTAAATTGTTATGTGCAAATGACTAAAGAAAAATACTCTACAATCTGACCTTGTATATTGTTTTCAAATTATAAAAGATTTAACAAAAAAAAAATTAAAATTAAAATCATTCTTTGATAGTATATGAAAAACAAATATTAATATAATTTGTTTATATCTGAATAAAATGTTTGCCAACCAAAAGACTGTCAATGATATAATCATGAAATAAAAAACTATGTTGAGCCCTAATTATTATCGAAATTAAGAAAAGCTTTAACTTCCAAGTAGCTAACCATATTTATTTTTAATGCGCCACAGTGTTAGCTATGAAGCGCGCATGGACAATACAATTTGGCATGAATACGAAAATACAACAGATTTTAAAAATCATAAAACATGATACTGTCATAGAACATGATACACGTATGATATACAACATATTTATGTACAACATAAATACATATGATTACTTCTTAACCACAAGTGTATCCCCATCAGAAAAAGAACGAGTTCCTATTGCTTTGGTTTGTTTTTGTGTGGCTGTGATTAATTGGAACCTTAGATATTTGAACAAACCTTGGAAACTACTTCTTTCAAACTTTGCACTCCTGCTCTTGTATATTGTCTTGCCATTTATGTCATGGCATCGGCAGCTATTGCTTCCTTTGCCTCAATCAACACTACTCACCCCCATCACCACAGTTCTTTGATCTTTCCATCAAATCAACACCACCCCAGAATCTATAGATTGAGAATTCGGTGCAGTGGAACAAAGCATGAACAAGAGTCTCAAC
The DNA here is from genome assembly GCA_031216105.1 of Dalbergia cultrata. Lineage (NCBI taxonomy): Eukaryota > Viridiplantae > Streptophyta > Magnoliopsida > Fabales > Fabaceae > Dalbergia > Dalbergia cultrata. The sequence continues at coordinate 3,199,759 of CM062351.1, forward strand.
CACAGAACAATGCACTGCTGAAGGTGGCATGGTATAGCTCTGAGCTTCTTGGCATTGCCGCCTCTGCCTTCCGGCCTCCATCTAATGAGGAAGCTCCTCAGAGACTTCTTGAGACCATTGACCGTGCTGCAGTTGTGGATACTATCAAACAAGACTTCCAAAGGTCCTATTTTGTCACAGGTTTCACCATACCCATTTCCTCCTTTTCTTTATATACAGAAAGGATTCGCTGACAAAGGCATAAGAATGTTAATCAATCACATATTACCTTTTATTAGAATTGTAAGTTAATTGTTGTAAGAATTTACGTACTTTCAATGATATAGAAATGTATGATATGTATAATTAGATGGTAGTGTTAAAAACTTTGCATTGACACTTATCAAAATTAAATCTTATTTATATAGAATTGGGATCAAATCACACCAGTGATATATATGTGTATATAAAATGTAGGTATGTGTGTGTATGTATATGGATGCATTTATGTATGCATTAAGCTTTTGCTCTGTTAATGATAGGCACAAATTAGATTGTGATTTTTAAGTGCTTGGTTGGTCACTGAAATCCCCTTGCTTCTCTTTTCATTCTTTTTCATTTTGAGTCATTCCCTTCCATTATTTATAAAACTCCCATAGCCTTGAGTAATCTCCTTCCCTTGTGTATAATCTGTTAGTATGTCATTTAGATATATATAACAGCCTTCTTTTTCATTGAGCAAGTCCAAAGCCTTTCTTGCAATATTTTTTCAGTCTTATACGTAACCTTGGCCTTTTTTTATCAATTCAATTGGAAGTTGAAGGGAAAATGCATCTTGAGATTCTCCTGCATCTTCAGTATCTGATAAGTTACATAACCAAACCTATTGCTTGTTCCCCAGAACATATCAACTGTCTTGGACTCTTTGTACTGGAACAGGCAATGTGACTGCTATAGAGAAATGATTTATCCTCCTAGCAAATCCTCCTAAACATCCTCCTCATTTAGTAATGAGGAACAAATTGATTACTTTTTAAGTTTTCAAGACAATGTTATATCTACCTTTTTACCTTATTTAGTATTTAGGACGATGTTTAGGAAGATTTGTAGGAGGCTATAGAATCACTCGACTGCTATAATATATGCAACATGGTTGAAGTGCTCTTCAAAGTACTGTGTTCTTTCATACACGGTATCTCCAAATGATTGTTCCCTATATCATAAGTTACATAGAATTAAGCAAATACCAATAAAATAAATAAAATCTAGCTGATACCAATTGGTGTCTTCTAGTTAGTAACTGGATTATATTTAGATGGTTCACATTGGTAACCAATTCTTCCCTACCGTCAGGTGATCTAACATTAAATGCTTATGAAGAGGATTGTGAGTTTGCGGATCCAGCAGGCTCCTTTAAAGGGCTTCAGCGTTTCAAAAGGAACTGCACTAACTTTGGATCCCTTCTGGAGAAGTCAAATATGAAGCTCATGAAGTGGGAAAATTTTGAGGTGAGGTCAACCTTATTATAAACTTAACTAGTGTTTCCCCAAATTTTAGTTTAGCTAGTGGCATTCCTAGTCAACAAGCATGTTAAACTGATCCCATTTGCTTCCTACCATACATCTCTGGCTTTAGAAACTCATGGATTGAAAATTCATCTTTGTTATTACCTGTTGGCCGTTCCTTCAAAAAGCTAAGTGCTTTCATACATGTGGTTCCTTGCAGGACACAGGAATTGGCCATTGGCGATTCAGCTGTATCTTGTCATTTCCTTGGAGGCCAATTCTTTCAGGTACATTTCAAGCCTTTTCATGTATACCCAAATTGGTTGAACCATTGAAGACCATAATTAAGAAAATTGCTTCCAAGCATGTCTCATATTCTTAAGGGAAAATTTGTGCACTGAATTTATCCGCATTTCATAAGAACCACCTACTTTATTTTGGCTTTTTTTTCATCTATTAGCCCACTTCTGATGATCATGAGTAAAATT
>CM062351.1:3202230-3302230 GCA_031216105.1 Dalbergia cultrata
TACATTTTTCTTCTAGCAAAACCTTCTGTCCCTTCCCCCTCTGGCACCAAATTCTTGAGCATTCAGAAAATATGTCTTCAGGATAGACGGCTGCTAAACGCCCTAAGCAGATAGAACAGCACTTTCAGATTTATCAGTGAGGGATTTGCTGCAAGGATTAAGAAACTTCGCCTCCTCGGAGTTAGCATCATATGATGAAAGCAGCCTCTTCTACAATATTTCAAATATTTGGCGAAAAGAGAATAACTCAGTAAACCAATCATGCAGTCAGCAATACGAGACGAAAAATAAAATAAATGATGCTAGAGTTCTGTCCAGCAAAATGATAGGAAACACTAGCAGCAACAGCATGGAGCATACAATACACTAACTTTGAGGATAGATTGGTCTTTTATCAAATAAGAAAGAATGCAGTGGAAGAACTATACATGTGATTCAAATCCAAATTAAATGAACAAACAATGCTATCCAAAGACATTTCATTAAAGAAAGTTGCAAAATGCAATGCCTTTTTACCAACCAAGATAGAGATGAAAGTAAAGGAAGAGAGAGAAAAATGGGGAGCAGAAATTATCAGCCGTAGACCAATCACTACTAATCATGTTGCAAGTTCAAAAAGACTATCCAGTAAAATAAAAGCATTTCTCACTAAGCTCCTGCCTGGCTACCTTTCTGTACTTCAGAGTTTGTGCGTGTATATCATTATCTATAACAGTTTTCTTAAATTGATGAGGACGATGATTTCATATTCAGAATTCAGATTGCTGGATGAGATATTATATAATTCAGAAATAGGAATACCATAAACAATGCTGCTAACAAATTATAGGCAAGGACAAGGGGACATCAAGAATATTGAAACGACATAATTGAACAGAATTGCCAAAATGAGTATTCAAATCAGAATTGCCATATCATAATTCTACAGTCCCAGACCAAGGCCTTCACCTTGCTGAGGTTTCCAGCAACAAGAATAACAAGATAGCAAAATCACAAGTTATCATCATCTCACATCCTTTGACATATTATATAACATAAGCAATAGAGGCAACTACATAAATCAACATGTGCAGTCACTATATCGGGAAAATAGCGAGCGCCTATTGGAAGCAAAACTTACATGATCCTCAAATTCAGGACTCATTAAATTCATGGAGAGATTTCTCATCAACAGCAATACCTGCAAAACAGATCATGTAAATGACTCAGTCAGACAAGCCATGAACTTAAACCACAAACTTTTTCAAACCTTAGGCCTCCACTCCAAAAAGTAAAATAGAATGATATGGAGGCATGGAAAATGAAGGGCTTGAGATTAATTACCGTTTCCACATTTATTGGATCCATCTGTTTCAGCCTTTGTACGTGATTGGTTGTATTTGGATCAAATACACTGCCAATGAAGCTGTAGACTTGTGCAAAATCAGGCATGACTGCATATAGCAGGTGAACTTGTCAACAAGAGCAGAGAAAGAATCATAAAGCATAAAAAAGACACAAACCAAGTGCTACTGCAATAATAACAAGTAATTAAGAACCAATAAAACCATTAACTGGAGATAGAGAACCATTCCAACCTTTAATTGGCTTGGCCTGGTTTCTTTGATCAATCCCATTGTTACTTGGCCAGGTAGGAGGGGTGCTCTCATTACTACTGCTATAGCAACAAGCAAGAGGAACAGCTTGTCCAGCTCCAGCCAATCCCATATCATCTGACAAACAAATGATAAACTTATTAGTTGATGAAATCTTCCTAATCTAAATACGCCAGCAAATGTATTGGAAGAAGTACACATTTCAATAATATTAACAAAATGTAGAAGAGTATTATAGATTTCAGAAGAAATAAAAACCTTTGGTCACTTGTGGCACACTGGCTGGCGGTACAGCACTATAATTCCATGGAGTTAAAGGCACACTGGCAACTGGAGTTCCAAGCACAGATGATGAATCTGGGCTATAAATATATGCAGGTTCAATGAAAGCAGAAGAAGATTGCATTGGCCCGGTGACATGAGACACAGTAGGAGCTGATAAAATACAAAAATGGAAACCAGCATTTTTAGAAAGTTGTACAACAGATGAAAGCCAGAGATTCATGAAACATGCTGTGCAATACACACCGCTTTTAGGAGCTTTTTGAGGGTATGGGTGGGCAGCTTTTCTCTTTGGCCGAGGGGGAGGTACATGTTCACTTGTTCCATTCTTCTGGACTTTGAGAAAATACTTTTGTGCATGACTTCGTATCTGCCAAAAAGAGGAAGTGGGTTAAAAAATAAATTCCACAATTATTCATAGAAGGATGACAAAGGAATAGTTAAAGGATCAAATAATGAATGTTTAGATATTCACCTTGAGAAAATTGGTGAAACAAGCCTATACTCAATTTTATAACCTAAAACCAGTTAATAACTTTATGTCGTAATGCGAAACATCAAGCCTCACGTTTTGGAAGAAAAATACAGAAAGATTAGCTTGCAATTCTTTTAAGCAAGAAGATCCAGACAAAAAGTCAGAACTTTGTTGGTTAGATGAACCAAAAAGTAAATTGGTTTGCTTGTAAAGGCTGACATAAAATGAACAAAAAGCTATTGGTAGAACCAATTCCAATCATCCCATATAACTCAGGCCTGGGGTTTCAATTGACAGTCTTCAGAAATCCATCATGTCACCGAAAAGCAAGGTTTAAGGTCATGTTTGAGTCTGTTATTAACAAATGACACTCAATAAACTTCACAAAAATATCCAATATGGAATTCAAAATTCAATAATAATGCTTAATAATGAATAAATTTCTTGTCAACCGTCATTTCTCAATGTTTCAAAAGAAACCAAAATTATCTACCAGTCACGAGTAACTTTTTCTTTGATACCCTTCTATTTTTTTTATTTTTTGGTTAATTATAATTACCTGGATAACTGTTTTTGAACCAACAAATGCTTCAATCTTCTTCCAGTCACGATCGAATCTGAAACCAGTCAAGAGAAACAGGGAAAAAAAATTAAGCAAAAATAAACAACACAAAATGTACAACCATAATTATAACAGGCACCATTTTTATTGGAAATTATAATTTAAGCTCATAAAATGGAAGATGCCAATCCTAAGGCCTAGCCTATACTCAAGTCACAAACTAGCTTTTTTGGTACGTTTCATGAGAAGAAAGATTCAGTAACTAAGAAGTTTCTAAACCCTAATTTTTTGAATTCTTAATTTTTATAGAATCTGCAAACTATAAAAAAATGTCAATGTCAACTAAATAAAGCAGAGTTCGAGAAGGTGCTCCCCACAAATCTGGTAATGTCACCACAAAAGCAAAAATATGGTGTAATTTGATACTTCCAACTACTTCCCCTGGAAAAATGTAGTCGATGACAGCATCTGCACATTGCAGATTGCTCATTAAGTGGAAGGGTACAGCCTTAGAACTCAGGTATTAAATTCAAGCAGTGACACTCGTTCAATGAGGGATGTTCCGCATTGTCATGATTTGTTTTGACTGTTAACTGTTTTGACATCTGAACAAATCATGACATGTTACTAATAAAACCTAAAGACATCAAGTTATAAACAAGAGAAAACAAGAAAAGCGATACATTAAAATACACTACCCCTTCCAATATATATTGATACTGCTCTTCCATGATTTCAGCTACTCAGGTGAAGTTGCAAGTTCCCAAATCCCAACATTACCACAAACACGATAATTTGAAGCAGATTGCTTCTCACCGTTATATTCTTTTTTATAATCCACAATGGGAGTTCAAACCATTGAATTATTCACCCCACCATGTTGAATTTAAGTAAATACAATAAATCTTACAGTTAATGGAATTATAAAGAAAAACACCCAAACAAATTTAATGTTCCCTCAATTCGAAGCGTGTTCCATGAGTTCTCAATGCACAGAAATGTGAGAGTTGAAGGTGACCAAACTGCTTTTGGCAGTGATGTGGCAGAGTTGACCAAAAGACATCCAATAACAAAGGGGGACTTCTAGAGTGTAGAAAAGGAATCAGCCAAAGACTAGAGAAAGATTTCTGGAGTGTTGGGAAGCCCATGGGATTCCTCGTATTCACGAAATAATCTCTTCTTCATTAACGAGGCATACGTATTTATAGATAAGGCTTGAGGGAGAGGAATCAGCAGGAATCTCCTAACGAAAGCAATATTGCACTCAGACATTTGTCACGGGCAACACAAGGGTGCTAAGGACAAATGGTGACACTGTCTAATTATCCCAATATGTACCTCAGGGAACAAGCTGCAGCTTGATGATAACAGCAACAGTAGTTTCCTTTGGTCTGCTGGTTGCATGTAACAGTGAGGTGGGATGGTTGGAGAGTCAGGTAGTGTCATTTGACATTCTAGGATCAATCCTTCTCTTTTAGACCATCGATGTTGTGGTGAGCGCGCCTCCATCCAGGGGCGCATTGGTTTGGAGTTAGCCTATTGCACTAATTCCATGAGCACTCCCATGTAGCGCCACGCCTTCACAAGGGCACAGATCCTCTAAGGATTGCTACTTAAACACTCCCATCTTGCAATAGTTCCTTTTCTTCAACCCTCATAATACTAAAAACTAAAACCCTAAGTTATAAACAGAACCCCAGCAACCAAACCATATCAAAAAGAATAAAACGAAGAGGGAATCAAGTAAAGAATTTGAGACCCCAAATTAAAGAATTTAATTGGTATGCATCATTGGTGTATTGTTATAGTTTTACATAAACAATCGACGATGCACTACTGAAGTGAGTTCAACAACATATGAGAAATCAAACTCACCAATCGATGTGAAAGCACACACACTCTTGACTCATGGTGTATTTTGATTAGCTTACTTTGAGTTCAAAACTCAAGAATCAAAAGCTTCAACTTTTGAAAAAACAATAATCATTTCACTAAATTGAGTTGCTACGAAACAAGCTCTAACAAAATTCAATTAAAAGAAAAAAAGAATCCAAAATAAAGCATAACCCAAAAGGGTTTACGCTATAGTACCAAAACCAAATCCTTACTTTACCGATTAAAAACCCCAACTCATAACCAATTAATCACCAATCACAACAATCTTAATCAATCCACAAAACTCAATAAATAAGAGAAAATAAAAAAGAAAGAAGAAAAAGAAATAAAATCACCAATTATTCCACACAATCCTAATCCTTGCATCAATTAGCACCCAAAATCCAAATAAAAAAACGGAAATTAATTAGCATACAAACACTGTCTTATTCAAAAGCAGAAATCCGAACACCGTTAAAACAAAAAGATCAATTTTCACTAAAGCCAAAAAAATAAAAAAAGGAAGAATTAGAAAGTTACAATTGGAGAGCTTCTAGAAACTTGTCATGCTCCTGTTCAGTCCAGCTCTCCCTGGACTTGGTAATCGTGTAGGGTTTCCGGATCTTCTTATTCGGATCCTCCGCCGTCAAGTTCGCGGCGGAGGACGCGGCGGAGGATGCGGCGGCCGGGGCAGGCGGTGCAGGCGGCGGAAGTGGATTGACGCCGGGAAGCCCCATATTGGAAGGATCGAAGAAGTAAAATCCCTGAGCTGGATTCGGATTCACCGACACCATCAAGACACGAAGGAGAATTGGAAACCCTAGGGAATCAATTCACCACTGAGAAATTGGAACTCTTCGATTTGGGGATTTTAAGGTTTTGGTTTTTCTCTTCTTCTTTTTTTTTTTTTCCTTTCTTTTCCGTGTGTTTGTGTCTCTGGTTTTTCCAACAACCTCTGTTCTGTTTTATCGTTTCCGTTTCGGTCGCAAAATATTTCTGGTTGCGTAGTGTTCTCACGACTTAAAATCGTAAGGACGGGTTTTATAGAGGAAAAAATGGTGCTGTGAAATGACGGTGATGTCCTCGGTACTTGGCTTCGCTGCGTATGTATGAGTGACGCGTGGCAATGGCGGTTAACGATTTTTCTGTTTTTTTTTTTTGTGTTAGCTTTTCGAGAAAAATTATTTTGCAAAGTTTTGCTGTGATGACTGATGAGTAATGCCTGATACACTTTATCGTATGCCAGATTACTCACAATAAAAATTAAATGTTATTTCAAATGAATTTTATTTATAATATTGGAAGATTGAATTTTATAATTATTGTCACTTGTACGTTGTACCCCAATATATTTAGACGACCATTTTTAATTTGAAACGGAGTGAGCAAACAAGAATATTGATAATGTTTCTTATAAGTTATATTTTAAGAATTTCAAATTATATTTTCAGAATTTAAATTTATTTATGGATTAAAGAAGATTAGTCTGCCTAACCATATTGGCTTCTTAAATTCCTTTGTTAGTACATGATATGTGAGTTTATCTATAAATATTTGATGAGCTTTAAAGTGGTAAGATGATTTTTATTCTCAACTTAAATTTTTTGGAATAAAATAATTGCTTATAACCCTAATTATTTTTCGGTAAGTAATGATTTTTCATTTTATTATAACTTTTGCTATCACTTTAATGGCTAAAAATCTATCTTGTTTTGGATGTGCTTTAGTTTATGGAAATTTAAAATTGAAAAAATGAGATGATGATTATGACTAAATGAATGTATACGTCGGAACATGCATGATATGCAGTTATGTATGCCTAGCGCCCAAATTAAGAAAATTTTGGCCCCTCGCTAGGAAAAATAATTTATATATGGTGTTTGTATAGGTAATTTATACTAATATGATAAAATGGATAAATTTACTTGTATATGATGTTTTAGAATCTGTCATTGGGGGATTCAATAAAAAATTATTATTTTGATGGATTCTGAGTCTGACTTTGATAGCGTAATTTTATTTTAATATTATTTTATTGAATCCGTTGGCGGATTCAATAAAATAATATTTTTTACACTGAATTAGATGCGGATTCAATACACAAATATTTTTTTATTGAACCTGCCTTTGGCGAATTCAGTGTTGAATCCGCCTTTGACGGATTCTATACTGAAAACACCATATTGTGGGAAATTTTTTTAAATCATCATATTGATATAAATATACCACTCAAAAATCATATGTAAAAAAAAAGACGCCCTGGCTAACTTTCTTCATATCCCTTTTTTTTCTCCCCTCTTTTAGATATACCTTCTCTTCTTATCCTTTAATCTATACCAGAAACTTGGTATGATAATAGTTTAAGTGAAAGCGAATATTGTTAACAATAAAGATAGGGATTGCTAGAGTTAGAAGATATATTCGTCAGCATTATTATACGTAACTAATTTTGCATGCTTAATTAATATCGAAACGTACAAGAGAGAAAAAAGTGTCTCACTCAATAGTTTGGCTTGATAAGCTTTGTGAAAGCTTACATTGGAGGATATAATTGTAATTATGATTCAACAAGCTAATAATGGTGCTTAACATATAATCATATGTGTGAAGAAATTAAACGTTAGACAAGCGATGATTTCCTTAATCATTTTAAAATTTCCCCATAACAAAAGTGAAAAAAAATGACTGACTTAATTTTAATTCATCAGCGGCATAAAATGTTTTAGCAATAACTCAACTATATGTTGTTATCTCATTAAAAGGGTTTAACTTATCAGATTATTGCAATTATCTACGATCTACGATATCTGATGATAATAATATAAGAGTATAAAACCAATAAACTTACATTAAATCGAATTAAATTTTTTTAAGTGCCTTATCAAACTTTAAATCAAATACCACGCGAAATGTGTTAATAATTTAATATGATATTTTGATGTTTAAGACTGCAACCATGGCCGAAAACATCATGATCCAGAGAGCGGAAGCGTAGCTTCAAAGATCCTAAGTTGACTTGCATCTAAACGAAAAGGAAATAATATCTAATAGTCCTTGCTATATCTAAAGTAATAATAAGAATGGAGAAATAAATTGAAATTGTGGGGCAATTGAAACGTAAGGTGAAATGCTAGGGGGGAATATCACGTTAGCTTTGAGAAGGATTAGCCTAGGCTGTATCAATTTTTCGCTTACAAAACAATTTAGGACCGGTTGATTTGAATTTATAGTTTTCAATATTTTAATTTTTCAGAATTTATGAAGGAAAAATTGAAAATTTAGAAAACTGAAATTTATAGTTTTTAAAATTTTCAATTTTTTCTATAAAAATTCTAAAAAATTAAAAAAATGAAAATAAAAACTCAAACCAAACAAACTGATAATATTCGCCAGCAAGAAAAAGAATATAGTTTGTGTTGCGTTGGGATTTTTTTTTTCAAGATATCTATTATTAATAATAATAGTGACTAATCTTTTTAAAATAAATTTTTTTTAAGAAATAAATCTTAGAGTATGAGAATCTTTTCATATACACACTCAGAAGTAAAATTACTAACCATATGCTTAAACAGCTAGCTAGTTACGTGGCTGCGCTCGTATACAAGTCATCCTTGTATAACCAACGTGCTACTATAAAAATAAAAACTTAGATTTCTAGGGATGCAACGTGGGTGGTTTGGACTTTTTGGAAGGCTACAATTTTCAAAAGGCTATATAAATCATGTATATTCAAATTTTAAATGTGTAGATGTAGGCAATGTTGTCCGCAAAGAGGGTAGGGTATTGTTTGGAAACGTGAGTGAGATGATCACAAAAAATATATAATATTAAAAACAAAAAAAGGGGTCACGTCATGAAACGCCAAATGGAATGCTGTTGGGTGGGTGCGGGGTGAAATTACATAAAAACCCTTGCCTGTGTGTTATATGAGAGATGGCTGAATTGCCGAACAAAGCCACCTTCACTTTGAGGTTCTAGTTTGGTCGAGAACTTGATTCACGATTCCCGTTTAGATTGGATCATGTTATCCCATCTCCAATTTTAAATTCACAATTCATCAACTTCGAAAAGTTACATTGTATACTGTATTCACCGTGACATGTTATTATGAAATTAAATATATTATTAAATAATAATAAAAAAAGGATGTTCCACAGGCACCTTTAATAATTGACGGTAAATAAATGTGTTTTCAACGTCTATCACCTTAAATTTGATGTCAACACTCATTTTATCATCCTTAAATTATGTGTGGATTTCACTTGAAATAAAAAGATTTTGACATTTTGGCCTTCACCCTTAAATTTAAGTAGGTGTCCCTGAATATCTCAATTTTAGTGGTACAAATAACAACACTTATAATAGTATGAAGGTTAAATCAAAATACAACGATAAAAATAAATAAATAAATAAAAACTTTAAAGTATTTTTTGGTAATTATATATCATGAATAAAATTCAAACCCCAGAAAGTATGTTACAAATAACAAAATTATGTTAGGTAAACATTTACTTTGGTTTCTTATGTTTCATCATGATTTCGATTTAGTCTTGAAATTTTAGTTTTTGTTATATTTTCATTCATAATATTTACAAAATATAAATGACATTTTAATGGTATCAGAACACTTAAGAATGGGGGTTGAATTTAATGTACTAAAAAATTTTTTGCACACTCAAGGAAACAAATTAAAAAGTTCATCCGAATATCTCCTGTTATTGCAAGAGATTTTATAAACGAATTCAATACTGATGATTGGAAATTTGAGCAGACAGTGAGAACTTGATTTTGAAGCATAAAACAAAGAGTGTTCTATCAAAAGTATATTAAGTCTTTCCTCGAAATCAATTTAAAAGATTTGATAAAACTTGTATCATAAAGGACAAGGAAATCTAAAACTGATTTAGTTTTTGCAAGTTATTTTAATAAGCCTTTTTTTACAACAGTACTTTGATCAAACTTTTAATCCTCAGTTTATCAAAGACAGATGTGAAAATAGTTGATATGCAAAATGAGGAAGAAAAGGTTAGAGAGATTGACACAAGTGTTTATACTGGTTCAGATTTTCAACTTAGATTCTACATCCAGTCCCCACCCTCCAAGTAAGTGTATCCACTATCAATTTGCACAACAAGTATAAACACTGAGTATTCTTTTATCGAAGCTCTACTCAAATAGTCTTTTCAATGAGTCTCTCCAAGCTCAACTCAAGTAGTATTTCCAATGGGCCTCTCCAAGCTCAATCAACTGATTTACCTTCACAAGATAAACCTTTATAACAACAATGTTTGATTACAATTTGCTATTTCTCTCACAAGAAATATATCCCTTAATACAACAACTTTCTAAAAGAAAAACTACTCTCAGAATAAGATAATATCTAATACAACAATCTAAGAGAGAGGAAGAGAAAGATGCTTATGACTTGAATTTCGAATTTGAATGTTGCAGCAATATGGCACTTAGTTTCTAAACTTTTCCTCTTATTTGTTGATGTCTTCTAAGCTCACTTTTATAAGAGGGTGAGAGTTTTGACCATCAGAGGCTTGGAGAGCAAAAGCATATTTCTTTTTGCTGTGATATTTCATTTATGATGCAGTCCTTCTATTTTGGTGATGGACGCTACTCTTCCTTTTTGTATTTGTTTACTATGCACTCAGGCTATAACACTAGAAGGGAAATGGACGTTGGGTGCATAGAGAGAGAGAGTTTCTTTGACTTGTTGCTTTTGAAATGTTGACAAGTTAGCAGCACACTTTGTTCGCCAACTTCAACAAGCAATGCAACATGAACTTCAACCTTTCCCATTTTTGGCAAAAACTTTTCAGCCCTTGGTTTGTATATTCTGCCTTTCGCACCAATATACTAATGCTGCTAGCTTATAATGTTGGTAATCTCAACACCAACTCCATTAGCATATATCAATCAATTTCAAAATAAAAAACTGAAACACCAAATCAGAAAGTTAGCAAGTTTAGCAAGGGCGATTAATCTATTTTAATCTAGATTAATATAATTACCTCAAGGTGTTTTGTCATCATCCAAGGATACATAAACCAACACATTCAAATTATGAGTATGAACTTATTATTTTATGTTTTGTTGTTATTTCTAATATTATAATATGGTATTTTATATTTTATTGTGATTTTACAATATTATAATTTGATATTTATATCAATTTTTCCATTTATAATTTAGATTGAAACGTTTTAAAAACGTTATGGATATAAATAGAAAAAAAAAATGGAACAAAATCAAAACTTTGATAAAAGTTAACGACCTGAATGAATTTTCATCAAAGTATGTTATTCTACAACAAGATAGTTTGAAAATTCATAAGAACTTGTCATGCGGCATGCTACCATGAAATATATAGATAATTAATTGGTTTATTTGTTAAATTTAGTCAATATATGAAATGATAACTAAATATTCAAAACGTAGACAAATCATTAAGAGTATGAATAGCTTGTAGGAATCTCTGACACTAGCCAATGGTGTATGGGACCTCAAGGGATTGAGGTTTGGGTGAAGCACATGATATAATGGTCCAAAGGCCCCTCATAAGTCAAGATCAATTAGGATGTTACATCTTTGGGTGGCCCATAAACATTGGCCATATGCTTCATAATTACGCCTTTCTCTTAGTTCACTCTTTGCAATCAAGCAAAGTCCCATAAATTAGCACGTCCAAAGTTGGTATGCTTTTGAGTTTTGATCTGTCGCAGTATAAACATGTCTATAACCGAATTCGATTTTTATAGTAAATATTTTTCATTTATTAGACTCAAAACCCGAGTCGCTAAAGAAAATAAATGTTAAAACAAGAAGGGCTAGTGCAATTAAGGTATTATTTATAGTTAATTTTTCATCCAAATTTAAACATGCATTAGTTGGATTACCACCCAGAAACATGAATTAGTTAAAACACGTTATGTAGGGTTTTTTTTTTTTTCGGTCTGCTACATTTCCCTATAATCACGATGCACTATCAGACGCACATTCTAGCTAAAAAGTCATAACTCCTTAGCAAGACCATACGCAGAACTGATGCATAAAACTAATACTATTGTATCAAATGAGAATAAAAAACATCAAAAGGGTTAAAGAGTTTGATAAAATTTGCATTTGCTAAGGAAATTGACAATATACATACATAATAATAATAAAAAAAATGACTCAGTACACAAAACTCCCATTTAGTGGGATTTGAAAAAGGCAAATGCTTTATAGAGAGACTGTTATTGAGAATTTAAACCTGTGACATCTCGGTCAACAGACAATCAACCTTACTGTTGCACCGTCTTTCACCCTCAACAATATACATGCATAAATTGTACAAAAAAAATGTAAATGAAAAAAAAATCTACTAGACTTTATAAACAATAAAATCTCGGTTACAAGTTCAGTGCCAAAACTCACGCAAGCCTATGCGGGTGGTAATGGAACAACACCCCACAACCTCAAAGCTGTTGTATTTCTCTGTTTTATTGATATATCTATTTGTGGTGAAAGGGTCGGATAGAATTTACATCAAATGCAAATCAGCAAATCAGCAAATCAACGTGATTACTGATTACATAAACATATCTGCATGAAAATGCTATGAAAACACAACGATGCACGACCTCCACTCATCTACAAAACTAAGGTTTCACGCATTCAAGTATTTGGTTTCTTTTGAGGGGTGATGCGCACTTTTGATCGAGCTACAATGTGTGTTTTTTTTTTGTCTTCTTCTTGTGCTTATCATTAAACTAATGAAATTCCCTTGTTAACACTTAGAAGAATCTCCTCCTGAAATTCCTGGTTGTCGTTTGATATGATCGCATGAGCAGTCCAACACCGACACCGATCCCCACGCACATCCCAAGGCCGATTCCAACACCGACTCTAACACCAGCATTGAACCATGAAAGTTGTCCATCCTCCCCAGGATACATATCTTGACAGTAGAAACCATGCCCCATCATCTTCCCATCATGATCATAGTCATCAACTTCCAACCCTGTTAGCTGCACAATATCATCAACACAAAACAATGTTCATTTCAAAAATTCCAAGGCTAAGAGTAAAACTAGATCTCTACTGCCAATAACTTGACTAGCTGTATTTAAAACATCAATGCATTTAGCAACCTATTAAAACTAAAAAGCTAGATTTTTATTGAGACCCTTTATAGTGTGTTAACCAAAAGTGAGTGATCAAGCATTTGTTAACCAAAAAAGATGGGGTACTAGAGTATTGCTAAAACATAACAAATAACTGAAAAAAAGGTCCAATAAACCATAATGCTTCAAGTATTAATCACAACAGATGATAGGAACTGGTTTGTCACAGACAATACTTGCTATTAAATTTATATGATTGAAGTTATTAACATATAATGCAGCTTCCATCACTTATCATATCTGCATTGAACATGATACTTAACCACTTACAGGTAGCACCTCAGTAAACAGGGGTGATGCCTAGTTCCCAAACTAATAATGCTAGACACGTCTTGCATCCTAATGGGGTTCATTTTAAAACTGGCAATAGAACCAGAAAGGCCTGATTACAATATGATAAAATAATCATTTTTAGGTTATGCAGCATGCCACTGCAGAAAACATCAGAATGTTCATTTGTGCAAATACAGCTTATTGAAAATGCAAAATCAAAATTTCTTTCTAACTACAGGCCCATCATTCCTCAGTAGGCATATATCATGGTTAACTCAGTAAGGGAGATGTATACATTATAACAACAAGTCTTTCCCACGAGGCCAGGTCAGCTACATTAAAGATGCATGCAGTGTAATATTAATGTTTTTGAGTGACACCTCAGAACCAATGAACTTGACACACTCAATATGACAAGTCCTTCAGATTTCATACATAGCACAGACTTAACACAACAGAAAAGCCATGAGCTTCACTCCATATAAAAAAAACATACAAAATCAAATACAGGCTTTCACTACACGATCAGATATTCACACTCATAAGTTCTTCCCTAAATCCTTTCAAGCAGTTAACTAATCTTCTGAAGGGGATTCAAAATACAGCATTCGGAACAAGAACCAAATCAGCATAACAACTACTAGCATATTGACAGGCAAGAATTACCACCACCAGTCAACAAGCATCTTTTTGAGATAAACAGAATAAATACAATACACTCAACAGATTGTTATTTTCAGCTTAAGATGGCAAAATAAGCCTTTAATTCAGTTTTGAGATTGCAATTGTTAACTCATGATTCACGAAATATTCACCCAAAGTACAGCCTATAAATATAAACCAACTTCAAAAGACGAACTCCCAAGTCCAATGCAAGGAAACTGACACGGACCACTATCTAAAACACCAACACTCGCAATCAATCACAAGCACATTCATAATTCATCAACAAAACAGCCAAGCCTTATCCCACTAGTCTCCTTTCAAAGGCCACATCTGCAGTCAAACCATTGAAATCTATATCCTTTCTAATGGTTTCACACTTCAACCTACAACTTTTTCTTCACTTCCCTCTTCCTCTAGCTATTGAACTACTCTCCGTCTGATATACACCCCATATTGAGGCTTCTACATGTCTTATCCGCATGTTCAAACCAAGTAAGGCAAGATTATATCATCTTTTCCTTTCGTGGAACAACAACTTCCACTCACAATGTACATTCATTCCATTTTACGTTCTCCCACAAGTGTACAACACTGCTCGATCGCCACCTATGCCAACCGCTATTTAAACCGTGGTTAGCTACATTGTGGGTTCGAAACCAGTCCCTTCTGCTAGACCCAACCCCCATTGGTCTCATGCATTAACTCCTAATCTATCTTGTATAGCGTTTTATGTTCACTCATCCACCTCAACATTCACAATCAACAATTCAACAACACACAAAATTAACACACACACACTCGCACCTATATTGCATCGGTACTAATACGAGTATGTACCGAATATAAATCCTTGGGAGAACCACGCCTCCAAAAGCCAGCTATTAAAGTGGGAGAGCCCAAGTCCTTACAAAACTTCCTCTTCAAGATAATCTCCCCGATGTGAGACTCGTTACATGGTAACAACACATAACGATACGGGTATCCAATACGACAATATAAATCAAATTAAAAAAATTAGAAACATGTATAACAGAAAGTTTCGATAAAGAATCCGATTCGATAAGTTTCCGTATACTATTAGTCTCACAAACACATATGAATATTTACCTGCAATTTCCCTTTTTGAGCCAACCCATTGACACCCTTATGCTCCTTGTCCATCATCTCCTCATCTTCAGGTATGGCATCCAGCGTAGCATGCCTGGGGACCCTCCTCCTCGGACTCATCTGAATCGTCTTGCTCAGAATCACAGGCACACCCGAACAACACCCCGCTACATAAACCTCTATCAACGGCGCAGACACCCCAAGCTTCGGCCTGAAAAATGCCGAAGAACCCGAGCCCACCGAACCCGCCGCCACGTGGCAATCGATGCTCCAACCACCACAACCACCACCATTGCCATTACCCCAATTACCCTCCACGCGCTCCAAGGAACCGCAAAGGAACAATAGCCCTTCTTTCTCGTACACCTCGAACTCCACGCTCCCCGTGGCGCGCACGCTGTCGGTGCTGACGTAAGTCACCTCGGCGGCCTCCCTGTCGACGCGGTCTCGGCGGAGGGTGAGCGGCGCAGCCGCGGATGCCGCCGGAACAGGGGAGCCGTTGATCTGGAGGGAGACACCGATTTCGCGGTGAGGGTGGCGGAGTACGAGGTGGTCGGGGACGGCGTCGACGAGGCAGGGAGAGATCCTCACGTAGAAGAGCCTTATCTCTAGCCACGCCGAATGGTTCAGCGAAGGGAACGATAACGAATTCGCCGTTTTGGCAATTGCCTCGTCGTTTTGATCCATCAAACACAAAAAATATAAAAAAAAATAAAGAATTTGTTAGGTACTATCAGATGGGGGAAAAGATCGGCTTTTGAGGGTGGAATTGGAGACCCTTCAGGAGGGAATAGGTGGGAATTGAATCTGGGTGGTGATGGGAATGAAGGGAAAAAGGGGGTGTGGAGAAAAATGGGGGTGGGTTCAATGTTCAATTAACTAAAAAAAATAGAGAGAGAGGAATGATATGGCGAACCAGGGTTTAGTGAGAGAGATATATTAATAGGAGGAAGGGGTCAAAGAGAGGAGAAAGAGGAGGAGGGAGATGGGCGAGACGCGTGTTTTGTTGTGCAGTCACCAGGAAAGGTGATTTTTCTGTTTCTGTTTTCTTTTCTTCTTTCTGTGGGCTGTGCTCTGTCTTCTCTCTCTCTCCCTCTCTCTGCCACTCTCTGCAGCTAGCAGCTAGCAGCTAGCTGGTGATATTGTGATATTGGTCATTGGAATCGGTATTTTGTATTTAATAGAACCCACAAACCCTTTTGCTGGTTGCTAAAAGAGCGTTTGTTTTGTCTGTTTTTAATTTTCACAAATCCATAAATTTTAAATTAAAAAATGAAAATTAAAAATTAGAAAATTGAAATCAAACGTATCCAAAGGTTACATCTAATTTTGCATTTGTTCTTTGAAAACATAATAGAAATGGTATTTGCCCACAACTACACTTGTATTATACACTTACACCATGAGTAAACCTTTAAGTTGGCCTCTGATAATTTTAATATCAAACAAACTGGTCCCTGACAACTAGAAAGTGTCAACTTGGTCCCTAACAATATCAAAAGTCGGGCACTCACAAATCCTCAGACGAAAAATATGAATGGTGTTAGTGACAATTCTATTACCGGACCAATTGGTCCCTAACGTTCTTCATCCCTCGTCCCTTTCTTTCCTTCATCCTCTTGACCACTACTACCATCATCCTCTTCATTATCAGTAACTCATATCACCTTAAAAATATTATCACAACAAACACAACCATAACCCATTCGTCATCATCCATAACCCCAAACACAAGACAACCTTACAACAAAATTTGTCCAATACTATCATAAACACAATGACTTTCACCCAAATAAAAAGAAAAAGCCAAACCCCATCATGGCTTTTGTGGGAAGAGGCAGGGACGAGATGTAGTGGTTATGGAGGGAGGAAGGGGGTGGGATGAAAAGGAGTTGTGGTGGAGCTCACGGTGCTTTGGCAGTGTGAGCGGGGTGGTGGGGTGTGATCTGAAGTGGCGGTGTTGGCGGTGGTGTTCACAATTCAGATTTGGAAACGGCAGGGGCTACATGGTGGTCTCGCGGTGATGGAAAGGGGGGTTCGAGGCAACTTCTGGAGACTAGGCTTAGGAGATAGTAGTAGCTGTTCACGAATTGACAGCTACAATGGTGGTGAGAATACTTCTCACAACAGTGCGGGTTTGCGGTAAGCACAATGGTGGCTGAATGGAAACAGAGGTTGAGAACCACAGCAAACTCCGTTGTTCAATCACCGACACGGTTGCCATGATCCAAAGCGATGGTGGTGGTGATAATGAAGAATAATCACAAAAATTTTAGATAATTGATATTTATATTGGTATTTGATTTGATTTTATATATATTTTGGTTTGTGTGTAGAATTCCTAGGGGAAGAGAGTGGTGGTGGTGGTGGTAGTAATAGAGAAGATGAAGGAAGGGGAATGAGTGGTGGACATTTTTTTTTTTTTGTAAATGACATTATAGACCAATTGGCCCAGTAGTGAAATTATCACTAGTGTTGTTAATGTTTTTCGTCCAGGGACTAGTGAGTGTTCCACTTTTAATATTGTCACGGACGAAATTGACACTTTCCAATTGTTAGAGACTAGTTTGCCCGATGTTAAAATTGTTTGAAACCAACTTGCCGGGGGGGGGGGTTTACTCCTTATACCATGTTAGAGAACAAAAACAACGTATAGAAAAAAGTATGAAATATGAAAGGGCAAAATGGGGAAAGAGGATGAATTTTAAAATACTTCAAAAGGAAAAAGTCTCACATGCCCATAGTACTCACCACCTGTAATGTGAGTTGTGTTTAATTCTTGCAAATGGATGTTAATTGTTATGTATGGTTCACTGTGTTGCAAATGCATGTTTAAAGGATTTTTTGGTTTAAGGATACTGATTGCAATGGTTATAAGTGTAATATGTATTTGTAAATGATTTTGAATGAGTTTTTTGTGTCAAAAGAAAGCTATTCCTTGTGGTATTGAATGTGGTTAAAGCTTATAAGTACATATTTTTTGGTTTCAAGGTTTTGAATAAAAGTATTTTGCACAGGTAAGTGGTTACAAGGAGTTTTCCAAATATTTTACAAGTTTTGATATGGGGTTTATAAATTAGTTCATACGATTTACATGTTTTTGAGGAGAGGTTTACATTTTTTTTACATATGATTTACAAGTTTTGAGTAGTTGTATACACTTTGTGCACTTGGTTTATATTTCTAAAGTTGGTGTAGAAGTTTTAAACACTTGTTTACTATGCTAATTATTAGATACTGAGATATTGTTAGCAATGGTTGTGCTTGTAATGTGTATATAGAGAGGATTTTGATTGATTGGAATATAAGTAATACTGCTAGATTCCTCAACTCGTTTGATAGTTATCCTCAATTAGTTTACAATTTTTCAAAACTGGTTTACATGTTTTATGAATATGGTTTACAAGTTTTTGTGTACTAGTTTACAATTTTTTTGCACATGGTTTTACATTTTATCCTATTAAATTATTTAAAGAAATTTTTGGCATGAATATCTTGCATGTCATGTTTCCAAAGATGCATTATTGCATGATTTATGTTTGGATTGGTGCTTTGGCATGATATGCACGTAGAGTGAGTTAATAACATGACATGTAAAGCTAAGTAAGTTTAGCATTGGTTGGTACAGGTTGAAGAAAAGTCGGAGAAAGAGGAAGATGAAAAAGGGATTGTTGGGGCCATCAAATCATTATTTGATCCAAATGAGAAAACAAAGTCTGGAAAGGTGTTACCAAAGGCTTACTTAAAGTTAGCAAGAGAAGTAGTGAAAACACTGTGTGAATCTTTAAATGAAGCCCCTGATGACATAGCCAAGTTTCGATGGACAACAGATGCAGCAAAGGAGTCAATTCGGGAATATTTGGGGAGTTGGAGGGGAAAACAGAATGTTGCTCAAGAAGTATGTATTTTTTTTTTTTTTTTTTTTACTTTGTGATCATTTTGTTCATATAAGCTTTAAGTACAAATATGTTATCATGCTTTGAATCGATTCCTTGCAGGAATCATATGTTATGCTGGAAAAGGGAATCAAATCTTTGGCAAACTTTTACTCAAAGGTAGGGCCATCAGCCCCATTGCCGGAGGAAGTTAAGTCTGAAACATTAGATTATCTGAATACTGCTGAAGAATGTTTGTAAACTATTTCACATATGGATTCCATTGAGATTTTTTTTAGTTGCTATTGCTTTCTTAGCCCTAGATTATCTGCATGATGTGAAAGTGTTGTAGATTGTAGATGTTTCATTACTTGTGATTAGAATCAGCAAGGATAAATTATTATAAGCTTTGATCAAAACATGAGTAGCTGATTTTATCATGATAATTTAGAACTTAAAGAAAGGAGTAGTAGGATTACATGATTGATCAGTAAACTAAGGAAATGTAATGTTGGAAAATGCTTTAAATTGCAAAGTAATTGATACTTCATGCCTAGAATGCACTATAAATGATTGTCATTGAAATGAAATAAGTATATAGAGCTTCGAATCTCATAGATTAAGAATTGGAGTAAGGAATGCTTGTATGTGGTGTAACATTTAAAGCTCTAGTGTGTGGGTTTCACATGTGCTGATGACGATCTATCATGTTTAACATGAAATTGAGTAACAGGATGGTAAAGTGTTAAATAGACTTAATAAGGCAATAACAAGCATGTCGTTTACCTCAATCACATGTATTTGTGTGACATATGTATTCAATTTGATGTATTGAGAAAATTTGATCTAAGGACTAGGAAGCTAGAAACAAAAAAGTTAACTCACATGATTAAGACAAAATGAATCGAAGTACTAGAGTAAGTTATGTTTGTTTGGTCAATTTGTGTGATATGTTGCATTTATGCATGCTAGAAACATGGGCATCTAAATGCTTAGCATGATGCACGCAAATAGAGTGAAAGGGTTTAGAAAATCGAGGACTATAAGTCCTCACGCTATTAGTCAATGTTAGATACAAGAGAAAGAAAAACAGAGCAAGGACAAAAGTTAGTATTTAGTACCCCCCCCCAATCCTCGAGAGCTCTCGCATGCACAAGGTGGCAAAGCATAGTTATCCACCTAGGATTTGCACTGTGCAAAGGGCTGTCCTTAGGGGTAGAGTTGCCCAATGTAAGTGTCATGATAGGAGCCTTTGTTACCTTAATGGGAAAGGGCTACCCTTGAAGGCGGAGTCGCTCGGATGTGATAATTGGCATCCTCAATTAGATTAATGAAGCAGCGGTTTTCAGGATGGCACTAAATCCTAGAGTATTAGCTAGTACGTCTATAGTATTAGGTCAGAGTGTTCCAAGCATGCAGGCCTATCCTTGAAATCCCATGTGGTTTAAGTATTCTATCCCTTTGATATCTAGAAGTACAAGTTCAGATTTGGGGACCAAATCTCTTTTAAGGGAAAAGTATGTAATATTCTAAGTATATGTATCCGTAAACAAGCTTTATACGACTTCAAGGTCTCTTAGGACCTACCCATGTTGCAAGAAGGCCCGGGATGCAAGAACCATGTTACAGTTGTGGGTTCTGTGGAATTATGCAGAATAAGCTTACTGCAACGAGTTGTGGGTTCTGCGGAATTATACATAATAGGCTTGCTGCAAACGAGCTTTACTAGTTACAGCGAGCGTGCAAGCTAAGATATGCCTCAAGCATCAACAGGCTCGCTGCAATGAGTTATGTTTGCACAGTAGAAAATGACATTGTTTTGGATAAGTGAGCTCCTAACATTTTAAAAACCCTTAAATCCGGTTTTTCCTTATGGAAACTAGAAACCCTTTTTCCCAAACCCTTTCCTTCCTTCTTCTCTTAATCTTTCATCAGTCTTTCTTTCCCATGGCCCAAGGTAAAGGATTGTTGTTGGTTTATGTTAATTTTTTTTCCTTCTTCCTCCTCCATGTTATGGCTACTGTTATTTCTCTCATTATTGTCAAGTGGAGGTGCTCCCTCCATGTTATTAGAGTTCTAGAGAGTGTTAGAGTTTAATCTAGAGTTTCATGGTTGTAATGGCAGACATTGGTGCTATCCCCGCACCACAGAGCCCAGTTAGGGTTGAAACATTTCCTTTCTCCCCTCCAGCTAAGTGAGTTTAATCCTGTGATCTCTATGTTGATCATTAGAGTTGTTTTCTTTAGATTGTGGCGTGAATTCATGATTTAAAGGCTATTTTAAAAATATTAGAGATTATTGGCAAGTTTGTCAAATTGATAGAATTGTGGTTTTTAAGAGCATGAAACTATATTTTCAGAAACTCATGGTACTATTATTGCTAAAAGGTTTTTATGAAAAGCTTAATTACGAACATAATGATTATTAAGCATGAAGTTAGAGATATAAGTATGATATTACAATTTTATAGTTTATGAAAAATATATTAGCTTGACATACAGTTCATAAATTTAGTCATAAAGGGTTTTTGAGTATGAATCTTCATATGATTCATGACAGATGGCGGCTACATATCTTGTGGGTCTTGAAATCACAATGTCTGCAAGTAGGTGATCCCTTGGATAAAATTTCATTTCCACAGTTATGCTAAAGCTAGATTGTTAGAGTTTCATATATTCAGAGCTTTCAGAGTACTATGCATTTATTGTTGATTTTGTCCTTTTTCAATTAAGTTATATATGATTCATGTTTACAAAAACGTTAACCTTGGTATACCTAACTGTCAAGGAGGCAGTATACCAAGTAGCAATGGAGGCAATTTCTTAACCATCCAATGAGGCTATCCCTCAAACCTTAAGCTTGGCATACCCGGCTGCCATGGAGGCAGTATGTCAAGCGGCCATGGAGGCGAGCTTTTCAGAGATCAGAGAAGTTCGAGACTTAGTGAGTTGCCCATAGAGAACAGAGATATTTACAAGCAACTATTATCATTCTTATCTATATAATTATCATGTTCAGAGTATTGTTATTTATGATTTGAAGAAGTTTAGAATTTTTGCTTTAAGTGTTTATATATGTATGTGCGTATATATGTATGTATGTATATAGTTGTTTTAGAGCTTCTTGCTTTATTGTTCTTATTATTATTATTATTATTTCATGCATCTTGTTGTTGTTGTTGTCTCATGAAAGAGGCTACAGATGAAAGTGAGAATTCATTCATTGGGTTTTAGATGAAATTCACCTATCTCATTTCTCCCATTATAGATTTAGTAGCTGCTGCAGGTCCTTCTCAACCACCTCCTCCCTAGTAGTAGAGATATTAGTTGGTGAGTTTCACTTCGGAATGAAGTACTTTTTTTTATTATGTTATAGAGTGCTCTAGTGTCATTGTGAGCAGGGTCCCGGACCATAGAGATGTTTTGCATCTTGTTTTACCATGATTCGGATTGTATTATTCTTGCATGATTATAGCTTTCATGGTTTTAAATTAGTACAGAGAGCAACTCAGTATATGTTGTATTATGACTACAGATTTAGAGTTTGATTATGAAACTACTTATTATGATGACTTAGATTTCAAAGAGAAAATGATTTAGGTTAGAAATTGAATGATGTCTAAAAAATGGATTTTATGATTTAAACTATGCATACAGAGAGACTCAAAGATCATAAGGCTTATGTGAGGATGAGATTCCTTACATGCTGATCATGATCCAAATTAGGTTATAAAAAAGTGGTATCAGAGCCATATGTTTCCCTACATGGTTCTGGAGAAGTATTAGCAAGCAGCGCAGCGTTTATGTAAATGTAAACGCGCCAGTTTGCACTAACGATGCGTTACTTGAGGCCCTAGGAAGAGTCAGCCATGTCTAGTATAAGTGAGAATCTCTGTCATTTTTTGGACCTCTTGATCCAGCTTCATATCCTTATCCCCTCTTCTCGAGTAAGCTATGCCACTTGACAATCATTGCCACCACAGCAGCATCGCTTCAATTAATACCAATTGCATATGGCATCCCAAATGAGCCATTTCAAACTTGTCAGAGATAGTCAGTGAGCACATCTGAGTATGGGTGCATCAAAAGGAGTACAAACAGGAATGACTAGCTTAGATAGAGGTCAGCCACGGGTACCATTGGCCAGGGCCACCCCCCTCAGTGCCTTCCTTAACGTGTCCCAATAGCGCCCAACCAGAAGGTCAAAGCAGCAGCCAGCCAGAGTAGGAAAGTTTAGTACGGACTAGTCGGTCACACCCAGTTGTTAAACAGGCAAAAAACACCATGGAAGTTAATGCCTGTGAGGCACACTCACCTGCTACGAATGCAGTCAGAAAAGGGGCACAAGAAGAATGATTGTCGATTATCTCAGAGAATTACAACTCAGAAAGTAGAGAAACTTAATATCCCAGAGGAAAAGAGTTCACGTGAGAATAACCTAGAGTTAGTGGGTTGAATCCCAATGAGAGCATGAATCATGCATATAGGCATATTATAGGATTGATAATTTGATGCTGATGTGTTAAATTATTTGAGGAAATCTTTGATGGCATGAATATCTTGCATGCCATGTTTCTAAAGATGCATTGTTGCATGATTTATGTTTGGATTGGTGCTTTGGCATGATATGAATATGAATGCATGTAGAGTAAGTTAACAACATGGCATGGATCACTGGGCAAGTTTGTCATCAGTTGGAAACTGTTTCACATATGGATTTCATTGAGATTGCTTTTTGTTGCTATTGCTTTTAAATTGTATTTTAGTTGGTTTATTTAAAATTTGATCGGATCAATCGTGGGATTAGGTGTTGAAAATGGACTGACCTAATCTTATGTATGCTGTTAAATACTTTAGATCATGGATAAGATAAATATAAGATGATTAATTAGGAACTGAAAAATATACCAAATTAATCAAATATAAATTTATGAATTTTTTACATGCTGACAATACTAAATAATTTTATACTATCAATCAACAAAATTTTATTAAAGTGATAATTCATAGAAAATAGCTGCCAACTATTATAATTACCCATCATAATTTGTAATTTTAGTGAAATCCTGTTGGTTGATATTGTAAAAGTATCTTAAATTATTAGTATATAGAAATTAAATTCTAAATTTAAATATAAAACTTATGTATTTAAACTGATTTTTATATGTATATAATTAAAATGAAATGAACTTCAAATTCAAGTGAACTTCTCTTTTCTTACAAGAAAAATATTTATCTTTTGTTATGGAAAGTCAAATAAAATTCTAATTATTCCGGTTAAAGAACTTCGAATTCAGTTGAAATTCTATTTCTCCGTAAGAAATATCTTCTGTTTCGTTATGGGAAATCAAATAGAATTCAATTTATGACTTTCTAGAATATATAAAAGAAGAAAACCCTTCATTCGTAGTCAAGCTTGTAAGTATATGATCTTAACTCTTAAGAATTTTTCGTTGTTAATATTTTAGTTTGTTTTATTTTTCGACTCCATCGAATATTATTTTTTTTTATCAATGGAATTTTATTCATCAATAATCTAAGGCAATAGTCAATAGTGTATACAGAAATTCCATCAAAAAATAATGTACACAGAAATGATGCTGGTACAAGCCAAATCTAGTATTATTATACTCACTAAACTCTATATATCTCTTAAAAATACATGACAAAACATAGGCGAATTTGTATGATGCATAGAAACATAAGCGAGCTTGTCAAATCTCTAATTATATTTTTTCAGTCACTTCTAAACATTGGCTGTATATGAAAAACGACGATAAGTTTAATAACAAACAAGTAAAACACTACCCGTCTTTTTTAAAAAAAAAAACCAAGTGAAACACTAGTCACGTAATTTATGGAATCAAAGCACACAAGACGATGCATATTTCGTGGTACATCTCACCACAATGACCACATCAACAATCAACAATTATATGAAACAAGAGTCAAAGCACTAACGCGTGTTTGGTGTAACATATTAAACATGATACTATAAGATAATACTATATATTATGTCCTTATTCATTATTTAGTACAAATAATATATTGTATAATCTTATACGTTATAACTCTCTTATACGTCAAAATATTATAGAACTCAATACAGCATGAGGAGGTTGTATTAGGTCTGATTAGCTTTTAACGTATAACATCACTTTTTTAAAATATATTATTAAAATAAAATAATTCTTAAATAAATAATAATAAAATAAAATTATTTTTAATAAAATTATTTTATAATAAAATAAATATAAATAATATATGATATCAGTTTAGTTATATATAATAAAAATAAAAATAAATATAATTGATAAACAATAAATAAAATAAAATAATAAATATTTAATAACAAATAAAGGTTTTCAATAAATAATAAATAGTATATAATATAAAATTATAAATTTAACGAATAAAATATATAAATAAATAATAAATAACATGTAATATATAAAAGTAAGAACTAGTAACTTAAATTTAAATAATTATGATTAAAAATTTAAAATAATAAAATATATAAAATATTATTTTTTATTTATATGTATTATTGAAATAATAAATAATTATAAAATATTGAAATAAATAATAAAATTTAATAAAAATTAAATTATAGTTAGTAAATATTTACATAAATATAATATTTGAAAATTATTATAATAAAAATTCCTATTTTATTATTATTTGATTTTATTTAATGTTTAATTAAGATATTAGAATTATTTATAAACAAATAATATGATATTAACGAATATTAAATTGAATGTCTTATGCAATGTTACACCAAATACTGTATAGTATTAAAAGTTTATCAGACCTTATACTATCAGTCCCTATTCTATTAAGTCTTATACTATCATTTTTTATTCTATCAGATGTGCCAAATAGGCTCTAAGTCAATATCGTGACATCTATCAGCCACCAATAATAAAAAGGAAACCAAAAACACTGAGTAGAGGGCAAACAAGTCAAGATTTTTTTGTTTTTTGGATTATTCCTTAATCCAATAGGTGAGAAACTAATCCTCTTAGTATTGTGAGTCGAGTGTTTTCTCGTAATAGTACTTTTTCCATGCATAAGAATCTCGAGATCGAATACAAGACCTTATGCAATAAGTGGTCCGACCCCTCCACTCCTATCATTTGTTGGTGGCGACAAGTCAATTTTGTGATACAATACAATAGTATTTTAGCAACCATAGAACTTAAATGGACTGGCCCAAAGTAGAGTCCTACTGCCTCATGCCATGAGTTGTCACATATAGCTACAAAACAAAACAAACATGGACCTAGCTATCTGCCATAAGCACATGTAGTCTATTTATTACATGACCCAAGTGCAATCCTGCTTTGATATGTATTACCAATATGGTTTAATAATTTTATTTATAATAATTATAGTAGTATATTTATAATATTTAATATAATTTTCTTTCTAATAATATTAGTATGTTCTATTCAAATTTTTTGAAAACAAAGAAGATAATATTGAAAGTATAACAAAATCTCTGTCCTTTCAATAATTACACATCCAAAATTGATTTTGATCAATATTATCCAAACAACATTTATTCTACTATAAATCCCAACATAAATCGTGTCAACACAAACTCGATTTTGACCAAAATTAATTATGATATAATCAAGCTGAAGTAAACCCTAGTTGCAAACTCTAATCCAATCATAAACTTAACTAGTATGTCAATTGCCCACGGAATATTCTGTACTATGCTAAGATTGCATACAGGACCTAAATAAGTAAATTGACTTAAAGGATTCCATTCCATATCCACACTAGGACACGTTTTAATATTTTGTTTATGACTTAGCAGTCATGTCCTATATTGGGCTATCAAGTTGATAATTTGTGTAGGCACAATATGATCCCATTAAAGCGCTCCCCTGTTTTTGGTCAGGAAGAAATGTAATATTGAACGTAGACCAAAACAAAAAGAGGAGAGAGTATGAACATGGACCTAATGAGTAAATGGACTAAAGGAGTTCCGTGTCAATAATTGGACACCGGTATCCTATGAAATGGCCCAATTCATTTATATCGAGCAAAGGGAATAATTAGCTTGGTCCAAGAATAAACTGCGCAAACTTCAAAATTCATGATAACAATGATTACCAATCCTAACAATATGAATTGTCCTCTTTATCAGAAAAAATAAACTTGTTTAATTAATTCGTTAAAAATTACTATATGCATTGTTTTTTTTCTCGCCTTACTGTAAGACTAAAAGAGTACTTGTTTGGCTTTAAAATTACTTAACTAATTTCATGGGAAAAAAAAAACCAAAAAAAAAAAGCTGAAAATCATGCTGTGCCGTACTTTCGTACTGTATTCCACTGAGCATGACTCAACTACCAGTCTGGCACTGCTTGGAGGGGCCCACCCTCACGTGGCATCTCAGAAAAATATGTTTGCATTGGTTAGAGGTTGAGGTCTTCGAGATGGTGCCTTGGCATTCACTTGAACAACACGAGGTTGTACTTCTTCTATTCTGTAATGGAGAGAGAGAGAAGCGTTTATTCCTTCCTAAGAGAGGGTGTAAACTGTTAAGGCGTGATGATTGATATAATCATTTGATTTGAAAAGTAATTCCCTTTTGTTTTTTAACCCAAGGAATGCAATTTGCGAACTCAATATGAACTAATTACAAGGGATTAGCCAAATGGAACCCAACAATATCTTATCCCAACAATGTCTTCGTGAATTAGGCTTTCTCTGCTTTGAATTAGGCTTTTCCAACTCGTTATGGACTTGTTGGGTCACTTGGTAATAAAGGTACTATTTTGTATGGATTAGATGAATTTCTTCTAACAATTGGTATTTAATTTTAGGATATATAAATAAAACTATTCTTTTTTTTTAATCTAAATATGTAAATTTTTGTTAGGTTTTCTTTCATTGCTAACATAAAAGAAATACACTTTTATTCTCTTTAATTTTGGATGATACGCTCCTTAGTTTCTATTTTTCTTTTTGTTTAAAAATAAAGTGTAACCCTATTGTTCAAACCTTTTTCGAATGTACATTACTTTTTTGAAAAATAATGTTATATATTTTTAGTTCGGAGACTAATGTGTATCTATCTTATAATTGAAGGAGATAAAATAAAGTTTTCCCAAAATATAATTTTTCCGCTGTAACGTATAAACCAATGATAATTATACAAGTTCATTTCATTGTTTCACCGTGAAGGCGAGAGAGTGATACTTTATCAAAGGGGAGAAATTTATAAGCCAACTTTTCTTTTAACTTCCACGAGATATTTCATAATAAACCTAATAAAAGTGATTCAATCTTAATTTTTTTTTTTTAAGGTCTGATCTTAAAAGTTTTGTAAAAGTCCTATTTACATGTCGCGGGTAAATAAATTGTGTTTGAGGATGGCATAGAATTGAACATGATTGATGTGTGATGTGCAATTATATGGGTACTTCCCATTTCTATATAATACAAATGACTGATTTTTGGATACGAGGAGGAAAAAATATGATAATGGAGATTTTTTTTTTCAATTTTTTTTAACGAGTATAAGAAAAAGATGAGATTTAAGTTGTAAGATTTTAGTAGAAGAAAGATGTTGATGGAATCAATTTAAAGAGTATAATTTTGAAGGAACCAATTTATTATGTCACTTACTAAGGCGGCACAAAATAGACTATAACATCAACTACTTAAAGGGTCACGTCAATTAGTTAACATCGGTTAGTTAATGATAATTTTTCATAAAAATGTTTGTTAATATGATAATATATAATTAAATAATTATATAAAATTATTTTGTATTCACAACACATCAAAATTAATTTTAATTATAAAATATAGTTAGTAATAAACACTATATTCAATAATATCAAGAAAGTAAACTTTCAATTTAATCCTCTAAAGATGCATGTAACAATAATTTTGCCATGGAAAGTTGTTTTTTTTTTCACATGAAATAGATTCCTCAAAGGTTTAATCTTAAAAGTTACTGATATCAAATAAGTCTCTAAAAATTAAAGCGTGACATTATTTTACTCCATGAAAGATGTATGTACTATCAAATCTTTTTCCATAATCCATGATTTATATTCTATGTCTTCTATATGTTTTAGGCTTTGATGTCACATTATAGTTTTTAATACTTATTTATTGTTAAAAACTTCTAAAAACTAATCTAATGTCATGTTGCAAGAATTAAAATATGTGTTTACTGATAATGATATACTCCCTCTATATCATATTAAATATCGATTTTGGCATTTGCATAAGAATTAAGTATTTTTTGTGTTTACTCTCTCTTCATTAATAAATCACGTCCACACCCACTCCCTCTTAAAAAAGGGATAAAATAGACATAAATTAATTAAAGATTCATTAAAAATATAAAATGATAATTAATTAAAAGAGACTCAAAAATAACAATTAATATGAAAGGGAGGAAATATATCAAAATTGTTGTCATATTAAATAAATTCAGAAATCCCATGACCCGTTGTTGAAGGTGGCCTATAACAGCAGCCCCTAACCAGCCAGTCAAAATCTCACCTGCTCCTGCTGCACAGGTTGGCTTGGTTGTGGTGCACAAACAATGAATATGATGCTTCGTGCCTAGACAAGGCCTCATTCCAATGGCATATACCATAACTCACACAACACTTCTCAACACATAACATAAACACATATTTAAAACCACAACTATATTATTACACCCTTCTACCTTTTCTGACCGTTCTTTCCTCAAAAGCAGCCTTCTTTCCTTTCTTTTTCAACACAGAATCCTTTTGATTTCCTCTAGTCCTTTCTCTTCTCAATTCCCCTACAAACCTTTTTTTTTTTAATCATTCTCTCAAACCTTTTCTCCTATACTATAGTTTGATCTTCATATAATTGTATACCATACAATAAAAGGAAAAATAAAAATGAAGGTATGATTCTGACTTTCTAGTTTTGATTCTCCTATCTGCTTTTTGTCTTTTCTTATTCCTTTTTGTAAAAACAGGAATTGCACTTATTAACTTTGACTCGTAACTTTGATTCATTATTGATTCTGCATGAACTTTATGTCTTCTTTTTCTTTTTTTTCTGTATTTTTTCTTTTCTTTTCCTCTGTTTCTTCTCCAACCCTTTAACTCCTTATTTAAAGGTCTAGAGTAGTCTGAAGTGAATCTTGATGTTTAACACATCAGAAGAATCCATATTTTGATTGGAATTGAATTTCTCTGTGTGAGATACTTTAGATTTCGTCCTTTGGTTGTTAACAAAATTTTGGTTTCATGTTTTCAACTTTTGATTTTTTTTTTTTTTTTTGGTTGGTTCTAATTGTGCATGTTGTTCTGTAAATATTCGTTTTTCTTGTTTAATCAGTTCCTGAGTTTTGCTTACAGAAGTTGGTGCTCAATTTAGACTTGCATGATGACAAGGACAAGAAGAAAGCCTTGAAAACAGTCTCAACACTTTCAGGTATAAACTCACAGCTTTATAATTCAATCTGGGTATGTATATACACAAACATAGCCTTTTGTTCCTTCAAAAAGGATGAATGAGTGAAAGTCAAAGACAGTTTTTGAGGGCTGCACGTATGTTAGGCTTGCCTGTTCAAATGTTTATCTAAGATTCGATAATATCTAATATTTTTCAGTTCTAAATGCTTTAATCAAAGGGAAAAATTAGATAAACAAAAGGAAACTCAGATCTCTAAACTGTTGTTCATTTCATGTAAATGAGTAGATCTAATAATTTTAATCACCATTATATTTACATATGAAGAATCATATTATTTGTTCATTGGATGCAACACAAGGAGCAGGTTATATCTTTTGGTTTAATCTCATCTTGAAACCCCAATTTTCAAACACTGGAATGAAATGTCCCTTTGAGGACAAGGCATACCTAATACACTACACTGAGCATGCCAACAAATTGTCGAATAGTTATGGTAAACCAAAACTTGCTATGGCTTTGGGATTGGTATTGGCGGGGTGTATGATTTGTTGCATCTTCTTTCATATATATTACACTTAGCTCAAAAGATTCGATTAAGATTGTGGTAACTGAGTATAGTTTTGGTAAATTGCTAAATTTTAAAGCTGATACAGTGTAGGATATATAAATTATTACTCTTTTATAATCTCATTGGTATATAGTCCTATTGGTATGGAATAAACTCTTGATCAAGTAAATTAGTGTTCTAGATGTTTTTTGTTTGATTAGTTGATTGTCAGATTGGCCTCTTGTAGAAGTTCTATAGCTGATAGCATCTTCTACAGCAATATTCAGATTCAAATGAAGAATCATATTTGTTCTACTAAGGTTCTGTTTCTTTTCAATGCTTTTACAAAGCAAGGAACTTATAACAATCAACTTATGCATCATATCAGGTATTGATGCCATCTCAATGGACATGAAAGAGAAGAAATTAACAGTGATAGGAACCGTGGATCCGGTGACTGTGGTGAGCAAATTGCGCAAATACTGGCAGGCAGATATAGTCGCAGTAGGACCAGCCAAGGAGCCTGAGAAGAAAGAGGAGCCGAAGAAGGATGAATCCAAGAAGGATGGAGAAAAGAAAGAGGAGCCAAAGAAGGAAGAGGGCAAGAAGGAAGAAGGGAAGAAAGATGAGAAAAAGGAAGAGGAGAAGAAGAAAGAGCCAGCACCTGACCCTGTTATGGAAATGGTCAAGGCTTATAGGGCATATAATCCTCACATGACCACACACTACTATGTTCAAAGCATGGAAGAGAATCCAAATGCTTGTGTAATTTGTTAAATAACAAGCTATCCAAACGTGAGGGATAGACAAACTTTCTCTACATGGTAAAATAGAAGCTCCTTGTATATAATATGGTGATCCATTGTTATTTTTGTTGGGATATTAGTAACGTGTAGAGAGGAGGAATAAAATTTTGGGGAATATGCTTTGAACACTAATGTCATTTATATGTTTTTTATTCTGTAATAGTTGTGATCTGAATGTATTAACAACTATAGAATCAGCAATATGTTTGTTTAAAAATTCTTTGGAAGAAAACAATTTAGTACAATGTTAATTTTTTTTAGCAGCCCCAATCTTTTGGCAGTGGCACATCCTCAACCACTCCAGAGTCCAGACCATAAAGAAATTGTATTTTGTGTTTGTTTTTATTTTTATTTTAAATTCTTCAGCGTCATGTTGTCCTTCTCCTTCATCAAGTGGGACATGATGGCTGAAAAGCTTAGTCCCCATCATGAGGTTGAGATTTTTTTTGTCATTTCAAAAGATTTGTCTCTCTTTGCATTTTGTGTTAACACATATGGAGTGAAAAAAATCTTTGGTTCTTATGATGTATGATTGAAGCATCATGGTCCCAAGGGTATAGTTGCCCAGTAATAGTTACCATCATCATCATTCTTTTTCTCTTGTCGAGGAGCTAATGGAATTTTCTAGACAAAAATATCATGTTTGTGTCCATGCCTACCATGTATCAGATCCATACTGTTTTTTTCTAATATATTACTTAGATAGTGGTTACAATTAAAGTGGTTCCCTCACCTCATTTTCATTAACTTTTTGTTTGTTCTTCATCCACAAAGACAGAACAACCTAATCTACCTTAATGCTTTATTTAGGTGGCAACTCATCCTAGCTTTTGTTTTTGTTTAATCCACGTGGTGACCCCTCAAAGTATCTGTACCTGTAAACAACTACATAAGCAAAAGCATGTGAAATGTGATTATATATCAATTAAGTATAATGATGCTGTACTAATTAGGGTTGGTATTATGCTATTTAGCATTTGAACTGTGTCTATGCTTCACATGCTGCCTTGTGAAATATTCTCTCTGAAATAAATGAAGAAAATAAAGAAATAAAGAAAGGCACAACTAAACTTTGACCGACTGATAAACTAGACTGTATTATTTTAGGGCTATTCTGATTCTGTTTTTTAACTTTTACTTTTCTTGGCAAATACATGTTTTTTAACTTTCTCTTTATCCCTTTTTAAGAATGCTAGTGGAGGTTTGAGCCAAATGATAATTAAACTCATGAATACTCTGAAAAAACATCTAAGCAAAATGTCTATTTTTCCTTTGAGAAGTTGTTAAGTGCTTTCAGATTACATGAACTTTACATACCGTTTGACACATCAATCATTTTATTACAAGTATAGTGAAAATGGAAAACAGAGATAATGACTTAAAAAATTGAGATGTCAAATGATAAACGAGACATAATATTTTTTTTTCTTTTTTATCTCTTTACACTAAATTAAGCAATGACCATTCAACAATGCTATATAGTCTCCATAAAAATTTACATTGTCGCGAGATAGTAACGACCCTTTCATTCCTTAACTAAGTGTTAAGAGTTCGATTCTCTTTTTAAAAATGAAAAAAATATAAAATATATGATCAATGTCTACCTCTTTAAATAAATCTACAGTATGACCAAGTGATTGGTTACCGTGTTTGGTGGTGGATACTCTAGGAAGATAAAAAAAATCATGCCAAAATAAAATGTGGGAGAATGATATGTCTAAGAAAATAAAGTGGAAATACGGAAATTATAAATGAAAAATATACGGTCTCCACCTTACACTTCGAACATCGTAAAGCATTTTTCCTTCCTATTTCAACATAGGCAAGCTTTGACGGGGAAAAAATGTTATAACTGTTCAAGCCAATTTTTTTAATCAATTCAAGTCACTGATGATGATATAAGGCACTGACTAGATGATTTAGTCGGTGAGTGGGTGATTAATCTTCGTCAGCATAATCATTCCAAATTCCTGCATGCTAAACAAAGGTCAAAAGGCAAAATCAACCTAAGCAGAAGATTTTTGTCGATGCGGATCGAGAGAGGAAAAAGATCAAGATCAAGAGTATAAGAGTGGTACTAAGTAAAGTTCAAAATGATGAAGGCAATAAAATTAAAATATAATTTCTATGTATTTATAGTATAAAAAAAAATACAATTCTTATTTAATTATATTTTGTCATATCAGTTATGGCAGTTGATTTTTTTGCTCAACTGGGAAAAATCATGAAAATTGAATATTTTGATTGAACGAATCAAAATCAAAGTCTAAAAATATAAGAAAAAAAAAATAAAGGAATTAAATGAAAGTTTAAGGGGTTATCTCTAAGTTTTCTGCTTCAACTGAATCAAATTGTTTTGTTGATGTTTTCTTTTGGGGAAATTTAAGGAAAAGGGTGGTGTTGGTATCACAAGTTGTCACTGTTGAATATACGTGCAAGTTATAAATGCAACCACAACTTCCGTATAAACATGACAAGAACAAGCACAAGCACACGTTGGATTCTTATCCTTGAGGATATGGTGTGCATCGACCAGTGTAGCAGTCCAGCGGGGCTGCTGAGTGTGAAGAATTTATAAAATGATCAAATGAGGGTGCAACATTGGTCGTGTAATATGAAAATAAAGGGAATATTTTATATGATAGTATTTAAAGAGTTTTATTTTTAAAAAAAGCTTCGCTAAAGTTACTAAAAGTGATAAATTTTAAAACTTTATTATGGGTCTATTAATTTGAAAATATAAGTTCTCATTTTTTTTCAATACTAATATTTCTTTTTTTTTTAACTCCTTAATCAGTGTCTTAAGGGCATAGGTTAAATAACCAAAAAGGAAAAAAAAAGTCTCAATATCATTATTAAAGGATAAACTTTGTTATTTCAAGTTTGAACACTTTTTTTTTTTTAAAAGAAGATACCAAGTGTTTATTAGTTAAATTGTAATAGAAAACACTAACATAAAATTAAATGAGACTTCAAAGTAGTCTAAATCTAGCTCTCAAAAACACCACAAGGCACAACAAACTATATTAAAAAAGAAACCCAGAAACAAAAACTAATAACAACTAAACCAGATCCAGTATATATTATAGTTACCGTCCTTCTAGCTATGAGATATGAACCTTTGCCAGAGCTAAAACAACAAAACCACATGAAATCAGCAACCGCCATATTTCCTCAACAATACTTAGTCTCCAATTGTGCATGTCAACCTAGCGTAGGGCATGCTAATTTTCTCTGTATCGTTTCAATTTTATCGGATGTCTATTATGCCGTTTCAATTAATTTAGTCTCCAAGTAATTTGGTTTAAATTAATCTACCAGTCTATTATGATAATAAAATTCTTTTACAGGACTCAGAATTAAACTCATGATTTTATTTATAGAACCGACAATTATCGAAACTCTACTTTAGTTAATATGTTGTATTATTATTATTATTATTTTGTAATATTACGTAATGAGGCAATGCCATTCCAGCTGCAGATCACTTTAATTTTTGCATGTTCTACTTATTCTGTAATATCAGAGTCAAGGAACAGTAAAAGAAAAAACATGTCCCAAACGGAAAGAAAAGGTCGCAATTAAGCATGTCAACTCCGAGCAGATTGGAACAATTGAATTACTTAGATTTAGTTTGTCACTATATATCTATGAAGCACGTATATTCGCCTAAGATTTTTAATAATATGCTGATGCTGATTACACGTGTATATATATATATATATAATTCAAAGCTCTTTTTTTCTTTCTACTTTAACATGAAAGGATACAATATAAATGAGGTCATTTAAAATCTTAAAAAGAAATAATACATAAATTTCAAATTTAATTATTTTGAATTTTTAAATAATTTTTAGTATTGGAAAAAAAAATAGAGTATAACACAAACCAATATATAGTCCCCTTTTTTCAACAATTATAATTTGTTAAGAGAGCTGCAAAGATGCTAAATTCTCCAAGAAAGTAGCAAAAGGTTACAAAACACGATGTAAAAAAGGACCAAAGTAAAAGCAACAAGAACAAAACAAAACGCATCAAGACAGCCATATATAGTCTGTGTTTTGTAAATCTCAAATTTTAATGTGTTTGTTGTGTTCATGTTGTGTCCAACCATTTTTTTTTTCCAACAAAATGCATTTAAGTTATAAATTATTCCTAGAAAATATAGGAAAAAAGGAAAGTGAGAGTCAAACACATAACCACTTACTCAAAAAGTGTATAAGAGAACTATAACCATTAGACTTAACAGCTTAATCAAGTTACGTTGCTTCAATTGCTGCGTGCCAATTATATGTACATCATATGAAGTATTATCAAAGTAATGGGTCGGTTTAGCTGTTGAAATTATGGAATTGGATTTGGATATGCAACTCGATGAAAAGAAAACACAAAAACACATATATACACGTGGGCGTACATGTGGGTCACAACTCATACGCAGTGTGTCCCCTTCACAAGGTGGAATAAGACCTGAAGTGAAAGGCGAAGACCTTTTTCATTTCACATCCGACCAAATCAAGAGGATGTGATAATGTTGTAACGCGTACAACTACACTTGAATCGGAATTCCTTGAATACCCCGGAAATTTATCAGTCATCTCATGGCTCATGCAATCTAATCACGTAGTCCAAAAAAGAAAT
The DNA here is from genome assembly GCA_031216105.1 of Dalbergia cultrata. Lineage (NCBI taxonomy): Eukaryota > Viridiplantae > Streptophyta > Magnoliopsida > Fabales > Fabaceae > Dalbergia > Dalbergia cultrata. The sequence continues at coordinate 3,238,544 of CM062351.1, forward strand.
CTAGCTATATTGAAACCAAAGTGCAAGTTTACAAGCAATATAAACACAGCTTGATTGGGTCATATTTTTTTTTTTGGATTTGATAAAATTCATTCATATTATCTTTTATCTGTATGGATAATACCGATTTCCCATTGACTAAATGTGAAATACGTAATAAAGGAAAAAATAATATAATAATTTTTGTAAATTTAAGGATAGTAGATCTTTATGATAATTTCATAAATTTAAATATTTTCTAAATAAATTTTATAAACAGAAGAGAGTTAGATTGAATTTTATCATCAAATCTAAGTGGATGCACGCCGGTGTAATTTGTTCTAATTTTTATTAAGACACTTGCTCCAAGTTTTTAAGAGGCTTTTATATATAACTAGTTTTAAAAAAAATACAAAGTAGTTTGAAGTACATTACATTAATTATTTTAAATCAAAAGATAAATATAAAAGGATAAGATTAAAAAATATTTTTTACTCACTAAACATAATTATTTTCAAATGTTTCTCAACTTGTCACTGTATATATAACTACAATTCGTTTTAGATACTTATTTATTTGTATTTATATAAAATAAAAATACAAATTGATTAATTCACTAGTGAGTGGTGATAATAAGCAATGAATTCCACAACATTAAGTTGAATATTATTTGTTTGAGAGTGAGAATAATTGGTACTGTATGAGTACATGGGCACATCGTGTGAATCAGGAAGTCGTGACCTGCTCTCGAGCAAAGGCGCAAAATGAGAAGTCTTGGAATTTTTCATAGATTAGTCACTATTTCGAATATCGATCAAGCTTACATGGCAAGACATGAACCGAGTATTATAGATGTTGCTCCTTATCACGCTTCATGGAACTAATCAAGCCACGCGTCCACACATGATGTCACATAAAATCAGCAACTTTCTTCTCATTCAACCAATCTTCAATTCTGTAACTAACCCAATATTATTAAGCAAAGATTCGTGGATATATTCTTACGTGATAAGCTTTTTCCAGATTTTGGCATTTCCCGTTGTGGTTTAGCACAGGTCATTACCAAAAAGAAATAACTGCAGAATTCACACAAAATTAACCCCCCCCCCTCCAAAAAAAAAAGAAAAAGAAAAAAACTTCATGTATTTTTTTTAATGTTACGTATCCAAACTACAGCTATATGACGATGAAACATCTTTTCTAATAATGTGCCACTTCAATTCCACAAATAATTTTAGTTACCCTACTATATGCACCTAGTAAGCTATTCGTGTATAAGACAACTTGCATCCAACTAAAAATCTTATACTAAAAGAAATTTGAATTAATAAACTATTGAATCAAGAGTGTCCTTATTTGCATCAATAAACTAATGGATGTGTGATAAACAGCTTCGTTCCTGCATAAGGATAAGAATACATGCAAGTTTGAATTATAAAATAAGCACAATTGTTAAGAGGCTAAATAACCATAAAAACTTAATCTCTTAGAATTATTAAAAAAACAGTACTTTCCACAATTTTAATTTTATATATATATAGTCTCCTTATTCGAATATCAAAATAGACACTAATTAAATTAATTAGAAAGAGAGAAAAATAGGATAAAAATTGAGCTACACAACGAAGTACACTTTTCAACGTTCTAAGTTACAATCGTATTGTCCTCCAAGAGATAAGGAAGAGCATTTTTCAGAAATCAGAAGACTAGGAAGAAAAATAAAATAAAATAAAATAAAATAAGTGGAAACAAAGCTTCAAACTGGCATTATTTTCTTGAAATAATTAGCTAGCCAGACCCTTCCCCATGCATAGTAATAAACTTGATCATCATCATCATCATATTAAGTGGCTCGAACAAGGGGTGAAGAAGGAATTGGTGAATGAGTAATGCTATTTTAATATCCAAAAAGTGAGTATCTATTTAGACACCCACTTTATAATCATTGGATGTTAAGAATAAATAGAGACATCCATCACATCCAATGGTTATAAAGTAGGTATTTGAATAGACAATCACTTTTTGAGTATTAAAATAACATTACTTTTGGTGAATGAGGAGACATCTTATGAGGTGACATAAGAGTCTCATCAAACCTCCTTGATGAGTTGAAACTAAGCCTCAGGTTCTGTTGCCAACGTTTGACTTCGACTTGTTTATTCTTTGTCTTCATCTCTTTTCTTTCTTTCCCAACAAATGCTCTAATCCTAGTGAGTGCAACTTCCACTGTCTCATCATCCATGTTAGCAAAACAAACTCTAAACCAACCTGGCTCAGAGCAATTGAAAGATGACCCTGGAGAAACATTGAGCTTCACCTCATTGATAATCACACGCCACAACACCATTTCAGCCTCAAATGTTTGTTCCTTCAATAAGCTCTTCAGATTCATCCAGCAAAATAGGCCAGCATTGCTTGGAAACCTTGTGATGTTAACCTCTTCAAGCCCCTTTGTGAAATGTTCATGCCTCTTAGCCAACCTTCTAGAACTCTCCTCAAGGAACTTCCCCACAAATTCATCATCCGAAAGCATTGAAGCTATCATGTGTTGTGTTTGTGAGGACACCAATCCAAAGCTTGACATTTTGCGGCCACAATTGACCACTATGTCATTGTATGAATAAACTATTCCAACTCTAAAACCAGGGAACCCCATGTCCTTAGACAAACTATAAACTATGTGAATGAGTTCATGTTTGCATGATTCCATTTCTTGAAGGATCTCAGAGACACTAATATAATTGGGGGAGCTGAAAACTGTGGCTGCATAGATCTCATCACACACCAAGTGTATGTTGTTCTCATTGGTGAAGCTTACTAGGCTTTTCAATGTGTCACGGTCTAATGTGGTACCTAGTGGGTTTGATGGGTTTGTTATGATTAAGCCCTTCACATTGATGTTGTCATCTTTGGCCTTGTTGTAAGCTACTTCAAGTGCTTCTCTTGTGATCTTGAAGTTGTTGGAGCGGTCACAGTGGACAGGAACTAGTTGCAACCCAGTTCGCCAACACAAGTCACGTGCGAATCTGCATTAATAAATCATATGAAATATGAAAAATTGCTAGAGAACAAGAATTTTCACTAGAATTTAGTTATTAGAATAGTGTGGTACGAGCATTTAACTATTAGATTGATAAATGAATAACATTATTTTATCTTTTTTTTAATTGGAGAAACATTATTTTATCTTATCTACTAATTTTTATTAAAAAGGTGACTATATTTTTCTAATTTTAGTTTATATTACATCAGGGGTGATATCAATTTCGGTAGATTAATTAGACATGTGTCAATCTTTTATTTAATTAGTGGTTGAATCACTTAACATACACTTGCGTGATGAAACAGTGACAAGACGTGTAAATTAATTTTGCCACTTCCTATTCTTGTCATCATGGTTTGAGCCTAATTAATTAGTCAACTAATTAAGTATCTGCTTCCAACCAACTCATGTAGTCAACGTCTATGCAACAATATTGGGGCCCATACAAGGATTTGAAGGAGAAAGGTAAGGGAACTTTCTGCATACGTAGTGACAAGTGATGAAAGTTTAGAAGCGTTTCTAAGAACGACATGTATACGAAAATTTCCAGTCTTCTGGACAAATTTATTTAGTAATCCATATAGAATTTAACGGATCAAAACATTAAGGAGAGAAAAAAGAAAAACACAGCCAAGGAATTAATATATATCGCAATCAATGTATGGAATTAGGAACAGTGATGGTCTCTTAAAATGCAAAATTTCAAAAAAATACAGCTGTGCGCGTGTGATGATTTGGTTGTGATGACGCTCTTGTTGAAAAACAAGGTGACCGTGGCCTAAACCAACGTTTTCACCGTCTAAGTTTTCAAATGAAGGACAATGGTTGCTGTCCACCTAGCTTTCAGCAACGAAGAGTCTAATTTGGATTTAATATATGAGCAAGCACACGCTCGTTGACTAATTACACTGTAGTAGGTTTATTAATTAGTATATTGTATACATTGTTACAATTTCGTGGAAGATAGATAGGTTTAATGTTTTTCAGAATGAGATTGAACTAACTTTGTGTGTCATGTTTGAATAATTTTTCATTTTTATTATTTTGATTCCTAATGGACCTCAGTTCCATTAACATAAAGGGGAAATTTGTCAGGTTGACACCTAACCTAGTTAGGGAAAGGTGACCATGCATCAAAGCTTCATATAGTTTACTTACCCCGAACTGAAAAAACATTCAACTCATAATAACAAAAAATAAAAATTAAGAAGAAATGCACTTTTAATGAGCCAATTATTTTAGTGTTTTAATTTTTAGTTGGATATGCATGATTTTGATTGATACGAACGCAAGCTTCATTCAATTTGGGGTTTACAAGTTGCATAACCAAAAACCCTCTGCTACCACGCTACGCACATTTTTGTCACTTAAATTTCAAACGTGGCATCCAATTAGACAACATGACAATAAGCTAATTATTCTACAGTGTTCTGTAGAATCAAAACCACATACATACACTTCGAACTTTATTTTGGTAGCGTCTTCAAATTACTTTTCTTAGTGGTCTATGTGCTGGATTCATTTTCGCAAATTAAGTAAACTCTTTTTTCTTTCTTTAATATGACTCTAAACAAGAAAACAATACTAGCAATGGCAAAAGGAAGCTATATATATGACTTGATTAAAACTTTCGTTAGAAACCTTTGATTTTAGATCAAAGGGTTGAAATTAAATAGCGCATTAATGCCACAAACCATTTCACTCCAAAAGATTTAAGCTATTGAGTAAGGATCAATAAATAATTTTATATCTAATAATTAACGCCGTTGATCAAAATGAAACATACAGTTATGACACTTTATACATGAGCACTTTTCCTTTTGCCACTTTTAATGTTCGATGTGTGCGTGTGTGTAGCACAGTGACATATATACATTGAATGAAACACAGATATTATGAAAGAGAGGGCACGTACGCTGCATAATAAGGGGTTGGAACAAGGAAAGCATCTCCAGGATCAGCCAAGCAGAACATGATTAGCTCATTTGCACCTGTTGCCCCTCCACTCATCAATATACGGTCTGGATCAAATCTGACCCTACCACCTCTCACTTTTGACATAAAATTTGCCACAGCCTGAACCAAAAAAATAATTAAAAAAAAAAAGAATTCCCAATTATTATATTATATATATGATCAATATATAACATATGCTCAACATTATAGTAGTGAATTTAGTGTTGCCGTTTTGCTTACACTTCTGAACTCTGGCAAGCCATGATAGTCCTGAAAGTTAGCAATATCTCTGAGTTTATGAACTCCTTCAGGTGTACAAATGGAAGCCTCGGGATTTTTCTTTATCCACTCTTCAATCAGATCAAAGCATAGCTGCACACAATTAAAACACAAAATAAATAACAAATAAACAAATAATAATAATGAACACCCATGATTCTACTTATCAAATGGGTGCATCTCATTGCGTCACAAATTTGTATATAGGACAGTATTTGCAAGCTTGAAAACCCATGTATATGCATATACCTGATTTTCAGCAAGACCCATCTGGATAACACCTTGAGGGTTTTTGGTTGGGTGAAAAGGGTCTTTATCATAAGCCTTCCACCCATCAAAATAAGGAGAATTCTCCCCATGTTTGTCATTGGTTGCAATCTTGGATAGAAGCTGGTGGGTGTTAGTGTCCAAACCCATGTTTTTAGAGTATTTAATTTGCTCGGAAGGAACAATAATAACGGGTCACTCTAGTTATAACTTTGAGTAGCAAAGGCTTTGTGCTGTTATAGCCAGCTTTAGCAAACAATTGTGGTCGGAAAATATGCGAGAGAATGTATGATATTTATAGGAAGAGGATGGTGTGGGGGTTAGTGTAGTAGCAGATGGATCCATATAAGAGGAGGAAAAGTCTATCTCAAACTTCATAACCTATGAAAACCAGGGAAAAGGAAGTAAGCATTTGTGTTGGTCAAATTCAAATTGTTTGCGTGCGATCTTATGATTTCTCGTCACGTGTGGAAAGAACGTGCATCTGTGCATAAGAAAAATACGACTTTCATTTATGACATTAAGGACGCCCTTGTATACACAGTTATATACATGTATATCTAAATTTTCTTTATTAAGCACTTTTTAATTTACAACTATGAATTTTAAATAATTAAGCAATATATCTTATTTAGCTAATGGGGTCAGTATAATGGATTAGCACAATATAGCAATCAATTTTTAATTTCATTACAAATGTTTCCTTAATTAGTTCAAGTGGTGGTTTAACATTGATTGTCTCTTACATTGAGTATCCTTGTGGGAAGATCCTTGGTGAATTGAAGGGTGTTATATATAAATTACCTAATTTCAAAGGACGTTTGTGTAATTAACTTAATTTTCTTTAATAAGTATCATTTTTAACATTTTAATTGTTACAGAGAAAGTTGAAAGGAAAAATCAAACTTTGTTTTTATGATGAATACTTGCAGGCATACCTTAATAGCTAGAAACACAGCAAGAAAGATGAGTGTTTTTAATAATTAAGTATCAATAAAGCTATAAAAGTATTGTTAATAAAATTAATTTTGACATTAATTAACCATTTAAAATTTTTATAAAATTTTCTTTATAATTAATAAATGTAAAAAATTATGATAATTTTCAACAATCTCTAAATATTAAAATTACTTTTCTTGATAATATTTTTGTTGATGCATTTGTAACATCCCATTTTTCATAAAATATTTTATAGAATAATTTATCATATTCTTATTAGTTGTTTGAGTTGATTATTTATCAAAGAATTAAATATTTATTTATAAATTAAATTATCACTCATATTTTATAGTAACATTTCAACACACACACATATATAAACATATGATTACATAGATATAAAGGAGAGTATTAGAAAATTAGAAAATAATATAGTGTAATATAGAATATGCCATATATATATATATATATAGTCTTTAATATATGTAGTCATATAATAATATATATTTATTTAATTATATTATTTGGTGATCAAGTTTTATAACTTGTTGGCCAAGATGCTTGGTGCTCAAGTTGGTAACCTTGGTGCTCAAGTTTCCAAGCTTGGTAGCCAAGCTTAATTAAAGAGGTGATATGAAGTAGAATTTCAACGGTAGAAGAGGAGTTTTGAGCATTCTTGAAAGAGATTAAGTGGAAGGAAGAGAAAGAAAGAAAAGAATGAGTGATCATGAGATTATGTGTTATCTCTACAATAATTATAAGGTAACGAATGAGTCTCTATCGAAAATCATGGTTATATTGCCCAATTCTTTTCAAAATCTTTGTTTTATGCATATAATAGTTTAGGAGATTTTATATAGAAATCATAAAAGATTAGGAGATTTTACATAGAAATCCCATAAAATTTTAGGAGATTATACAAAAAAATCTTACAAAAGTTTAGGAGATTTTACAGATAAACCTCATAAAAGTTTAGAAAATTTTAAAGAAAAAATCTCATAAAAATTTAGGAGATTTCAAGGAATTAGTTTGTTTTATATAGTCTTATAAGTAAATTTATGGTTACATTAGCTATCTTCTATATTACTTATTTATCTTCAAGATTATCTAGTTATTTATCTTTCTAATTGACTTCTAGTTATTTTGAATTATTATTCCTTATATTAAAATCATTTTCCCACTATTATTTTACCTTACCATTCCTTTACATTTCAAGTTATCTTTTACTAAAGTTGCTAATTATTGATAAGATTAAATAATTATTTATATTACCTTGAGTTTTCAAGTTTATACTACTTGAATATCTATACACTTTATTTATTTTTAAGTTTAATTATGCATTAACCTATGTTTTATGCACTATGTTCCATTTATTTCACTATTAAATTTTATGTTTTATTTTAAAGAATTCATTTATAATATTCTGTCACGACCCGATTTGGGAATGTAATTGGCACGTGAGGATTTTCTTCCCCACGTAAGCCTTGTGACCTCTGAGTTATCTCTATATGCATATAATAATAATAAATCCGTTTATAAAACATCATTTCACCTCTAATAATTCTTTAGCTCCTTTGAAATCAAGCACATCATTAATAATATATTATAATTAAACTATAAAATTTACCTCTATAATACAAAATATATGAGTTGCTCTCTATGCAAAATATCCACGAAGACTATAATAATGTAAATACAAAATGATCATGATAAATCAATGCAAATCTATCTCTATGGTCCAGGACCCTGTCTGCAATGTACACTGGAGCAGTCTATCTCTAACCAAGAAGCAAAAGACACTTCACTCTGAAGCGAAGCTCACCAACTAGAAACCTTTACTACTGGGGAGGAGGTGGCTGAGAGGGACTCGCAACAGCTAAAGTATCTGTAATGGAAAAAGGAAGAGGGGTGAGTTTCATCTAAAACTCAGTGAGTGAATTCTCACCCGTAACCCTTTTCATGGGACAACGACCAAGATGCATAAAAATCATAAGAATACTAATAATCAATAACAACAACAATAATAAAACAAATTCTAAAACTATATCTAGTAAGCTCATATATAAACATATAAAACAAAGCTCTAAACTCCTCTGAGTCATAATCAGCAATACTCTAAACTTGAAAAACATACATAAGAATAATAATCATAATTGTCTAACGCTATTGCCTCCCTGGCCGTTTATTGCTATTGCCCCTGGTCGTCTAGCGCTATTGTCTCCATGGCTGTTTAACGCTATTGTTTCCCTGGTCGTTTAACGTTATTTCCTCCTTGGCTTTCTAACGCTATTGCCTTAATGACTATCTAATGTTATTGCCTCCCTGACCATTTATTAAATCTCATCATACATAACTCAATAGAAATAAATAAAATTAACAATACTGAAATTACATAACTAAAGGTGGGTGCTATGTCCCTCGTGAACGCGAGCATCTAAATTCTTAGTACTATGAGAGTTCTTGATTCATACAACTCTAACAATCTAAATTTTGCATAACTGTGACTGTGAAAATCGTGCCCAAGGGATCACCAGCTTGTAGGCATTCCGATTTCTAGCCCACAGAATATGTATCTAACAGTTGCTATAAATCATACTGAATTACGTACCTCTTGATATCATAAACTGTAGTTCTCAATTTAAATCTCAAGCTAACATAAATCTTTATATACATAACAAATCTAAAATCATAGCTCAAAACATTAGGATTCAAAATCATAAACATAATAACTCTGAAGCGGAGTAACATATTTATTCACAAAGTAAATCATACTTACTCTACATATTTATTTTCTCTAAATACTCTGTGTTAGGCTCTTCTTTAATTTACACTCTCTATCATACAATTACCTACTCTTAAAACCATAACAGAAGTCACAACATCTCTAACATATATAATCATAAGCCTGCTTTGGCTACTTATAAAGAAAATCATTTTTTGTAACAATGGTCCCATGAGTTTTTGAAAATATAGTTCATGCTTTTTGAAAACCATCAACTTAACAAAATTGTTACCAATCTCTAATCCTTTCTAAAATAGCCTTAAATCATACATTTCATGATATCCAAAAACCATGATTTCATAAACTTAACGTAATTAACATCTATCTAAAATCTATTTGAAATATGCTTCAACATCATATGTTATGCCACAATATGCGGAAAATAACTCTAATGACCAAAAACAAAGGTCACCTGGAGAGGGAGAACAAGAGGGAACAACTTCGGTAAAACTCCGAGAAGGATGGATGGTACTAATGTCTGCCATTTTAACTATTAAACTCATGAATACTCTATGGGTATCTCTAGATTACTCTAACATAACTCTAACAACATTGGGGGCACTCCCACTTGATAATAATGAGAGAAACAACAAAGCCCATACTCTAGAACATGTAGTAGAGAGGGAGGAAGAGGATGACAAAAATTAACAAAACCCTTACCTTTGATCTTGGAGGATGAAGATTTGATGATAGATAGGAGAGGAAGAGAGAAATGTGGGAGGAAGAAAGGGTTTTCAGGTTCTGGAATGAAGAAAATCGAGGGGAAGGGTTTTATAAAGGATAGGTGTCTCATTAATCAAAACTGTATCGTTTTGTATTGTGGTGACATTGGGTCCGCTCGCTGTAGCAAACCTGGAGAAACAACAACTCACTGCAGCGAACATATCTTGTTGTAGTGAACCTCCTAGCCTGTCTACTCGCTGAAACAAACATAACTCGTTGCAGCAAGGCTGTTCTGCAGAATTATGCAACAATAGCACCCCAACAGTATTATTTAAGTTAATGTCCTCATATATATTTACTCTCCATTAATTTTAAAACATAAATGTAAATAAGGAAATATCCCCCCATTTGGATTCAAATAAAATATTAAAAATTTCGAAACCCTAACCAATTAAAATCATATTTTTGAGTTCTAGTTCAAATTCAAAAATTCTTATGATTTTTTAAACTTGTGGGCTAAAAATGACATGTCCAAAAAGTTTCTAAAATTCATTAAAAATCATTCTTCAATCTATTTTCCTTTGGATAGCAATTACTGGACTTTTGATCCCAAGAAAGTGGCTCTATCATATAGCCCTCCAAAAAAGTGTAGCCTCTAGACTTAGTGAAATCCGAACCTAACAACATGGGTGGGTCCCAAGGGACCTTAAGGCTGTACAGAACTTGTTTTCTGATACGTGTACACCGGGTATTACATATTTGAATATTCATGTTGGCTCTTAAGTACTATTTCTATTTATTACTTAAAGATTTTGCCTCTCATATTTTGAATTTATGCAACTGTGTAAGAGAATAATGAAAAAGAAGACATTTAAAACTTTGCCCCTAACTGCAAGAAGGTAGAATGACAAACATGAAAGGTCCTTTTATGTTACCTGCCTTGGTTAGTATAATGTAAACATTTCGCTTTGTTGTCATGATGTTAAAGAGTAACACCAGAGAACTAAAAGAAGGCCTTCGACTATGTGTGGGACAAGCAGACAGGGGAAAGTGAAAGATTAATGTAAAAAGATGATAATCTTATTAAGTTTTGCATGACATGCATTATCTAGTATATCCTATTTATGTTATGATATATGATTATGTTCTTATAAAGAGATATGATCATGTGTACTTTCCGTGTAGATGCGGCTGAAATCACTATAGTTCAAAATATTATAGAGATATTCATTCCCTACTGAGAATTATTTTCAATTCTCATCTCTATTTTCTGGTGGTTTCAAATTAATCAAGTAATGCCCAAGAGGAAAGCAATCTCCTATGAGCATTTGGAGTTATGTGTAAATAATGTGCTCAAGTTTGTTATGTGTTACATGATAGTTTGATTCGTAAATATTAATGTTAAATACTTTTGTTAGAACAATTTATTTGTAGTTAACTAACACAATGTTAAATGTCATATTTGACTGTTTAATTTTCTAATAATGTTTTTAGAATGAGCGGATATTACAACTTTCATTGTTTAAGTTGTTAAAAATACTCATTTTTCTTTTAATGAAATGAACATTTTTAATTTCAATAGTAAAATTACATATACATTAATTGATTAAATTAAATTTTATACATGAGTATTCATTTTCCTTTGTGAAAAAATAGCTTCGGCCGTGAACATTCTAGATACTTGTTTCTTCAACAAAGAATCAGTGAAACATACGCAGAAAATTTATGGGGGGCATTATGGCGCCGCTAGAAGTTTCATTAAAAAGTACATACTGCTTGTTGAAAGACTAATGACAAAGCTTAATCCGAAAAAAATAAATGGAAAGATACTGACAGATAGGGTGATTGGTGCCTTGGCAAGAGCGCATATGTCAGATGTAGGTTAGCTTGGATGATAGCAGTGGCTTCTTAATGCTAGGGGATTTTTTTTTTCTTCTGATTTTCTTTAAGCAGTAGTGGGTTGTTTCTTGCTCTTTTTGTTTTCTTTTGAGTTATCTTGTTTACTTTCCTTGCTAGTCTCTTTAGGCTAAAGCTCTAGTTTAGCCCCTCAAATTTATATTAGAGGATAAATTAGTTCTTAAATTTAAAAAATCTTATACTAGTCTCTCAAATGTTATAAATAGGGATAAGTTAATCCCTCTATAAATTATCATCAAAGATATGTCATATTAACTTACTTATGTGTATTGTTAAATTGATTATATGTACTGTTAATTTTTATACTGGATCCTAACTTGCCCCACTTACTCTAAACAAAGTTGTTTAGGCCTTTTTTTTTCATATGCTCTTTCACCATAGCTTTCTATTTAGAAGAAAATTTTTGACTTTAAACTGTCACTTATTCTACACAGAATAGAAAAGTAATGTAAGTTAGGATTTACTGTGAAAATTAATAGTATACGTAAGTAAGTTAACAGAGTAAGTGGATATTTCTATTAACAGTTTAGACAATAATTTGACAGAGGAACTAACTTGTCCCCATGTAGGGCATGTTTGGTTCTGGCTTTCAGTTTCCATTTTCAGTTTTTCAGTTTTTAGGATTTTGTGAAGTAAAACTAAAAACTGAAAATGAAAACTGAAAATTTAAATTTGTAGTTTTTAGAATTTTTAATATTTCCTTCACAAAATTGGGAAAATTGAAAAATTGAAAACCCAAATCAAACAGGCCTTTAACTATCGAGAAAAGGAAAAAAAAAACTTGGGGGAGCTAGAAAAGTCCAAGACAATAAAATAGAAAAAAGTAATATACAACTTGGGACAAGCATATTATTGGTGAAATGAATTTAGAGTAATTTACTTATGTAGTCCCCCAAGAAAATTTCGCAAGACTATTTAGTTCCTTAAAAATTGAAATTAAACTTGTGATCCCTCAAAATTTTAATAATAGGACACATTAGTCCCTTTGTATATATTTGATTCTTTAAACACTAATAGAATTACATATTGACTTGTTAACATGATATTAAGTGATATATATATATATATGTCATTTGAAGTTGAATAAAATTTAAAATGATTCATTTTAGTGGTTGAATTTACAAAATGATTCATTTAAATGTCTATTATAAGTCATATTTTGTGTAATTTTAGACACCAAAATGAATGTAATATATTCCAAAATAACTTCATTTAACTTGACTTTAACATTTTATTGACACGTCATCATTGTACTTAGTCATATGTACAAGTCCAGTAATGAAAAAAATAATAAAGGGACTAATGTGTCAATTATTTTTAATCTTGAGGGATCACGAGATTAATTTATTTTATTTGTCATGAAATAATCTGAAGTAAAAATTTTAAGAGACCAAATAGGATATTCATTCATGAATTTATATCGTAATCTATTCATTTTATAATATCATTTGCTTTAGAAAATTTATTTTGTTTCAACTTATTTGTCATTTAGATTATTAAAGAAATATTAACCAATTCTTTAACTTTATCCTTGCCTCGTACTCTCTCCGTTTCTATCCTTTTTTTTTAAAAAAAAAATTCATTTAATCTATTTATTTATCAAATCAAGATAACCTTAAATTTTTTTACTAGTTACACCCTTATTATAATTATAATTAAAGACAACCTATATGATTTTGTCATTTTAAGAGAATAATTATACTTATTAAATAGGAATAATCTTATCAATTAACATAATTTTAAACTATTATTAACATTCATTTATTACTTTCTTAAGTTTTTTATTTTTTACAGATAACATGCAACATAGGGAGTATATAAGTTCATTAAATGATCAAATAAGAAAGAATATTGCTAGAGTGAAAATATATATTTTGAATATTTTAATGCATTCGTCAAATACATACTATTACATTCTTTTCTTATAATTGAGACTACTAATTAAATGATATTCTCGATTCTTGAGGGAGTATCTCCTAGAAGGAAATTTGCTGCGATGATTGACCGGTTCTATTATGATGAATTCCACTTGCAGATTAAAGTGAATTCACATTTTTTTTTTCCTTCTACATGTACAACTATAAGAACCCCGATCAACTCCAAATGATAGTTGGGATATATGTATATATATATACAAACGACTCAAATGAGAGATGTGATTTATTATGATAATGAGATAAGTAAATTTGACTCGTTAGATTTTAATTACATGAATGATTAAAATTAAAATATAAAATCACATAACATTTTTAAACATCACCAAATATTTTTTAAAAGAAGAAAGTGTGAAATTTTGAGTAAGTTTGATCAAAATTCCATTAGATTCTTTAACATATATATTGACCAAGTCACTATGATTGTTATCGCGTTGAATCCCACATCGATGTGTAATATTGCTATGAGTTTTTACAAGCAAGCACTACCATTTCTTTCCCTCGTGAGCTAGCTTTTAAAGGAAAGTGTTAGTTAGGCACACAATGTTAAGATAGCATGAGAGTCTACACGATTAAGTGATTTAATTTGGAGCGTTATTCTTCTTATTCCTCATTAAATGTGCAAATGGTGATCCAATGGTTATACGCTCTTTTAACAAATAAAAGAGAAAAAGTTTGTGTATTTCACACATCAGTTTCATGCGACAATTTTCGATCCATAAAGTATTTTTCTTATATTATATCGTTCACATTTTAAACTCAAAAGAATTGTGCTCTCCATATGCCTAGTCTTAAACATGAAGGGAATTTAGAATATGGTCTTCATAAAAATCTTTAAAAATACTTGGACAATTTTTTTTCCTATGAACTAACATTTGAGATGAAGCTAAACTTTTGAGTTCCCTTGGTTTAAATATGAACCACAAACTTTTCTTCAGGTAGTTACGGCAGAAAAAATAATGATATATTATTTATCCAATTTTTAATGATTATTCTCACACAATCAATATAATATTGTTAGGTCTAAAATTATTTATGTGCATTTTATCCGTCAATTTAAATTTTTGAAAGAGATAATTTCATAATATAGTATGAGAGTTTTAACAACTAATTGAAGTTATGGGTTCGATCAGTGTTATACCTATTCTGAAAACAAAAAAATTGCCAAGCTCAAACTCAAAATAAACATTTGCGTGAGGGGCGTGTTATATATATGAAAGAACATTCATATCTTTGTCCATGATGAATCTTTAGGGGATATGATTTCATGATAAATAAGAATACCAAAACAATTGCATATAATATATTCATTTTGAAAAAATCTTGTGTACTCTTATAGCAAGTCTTTATCTTGCTCTAAATGAATATTAGTCATTCGATGTGAAAGAATAGGAAAGAAATAATGCATTAAAAAATTGTACAAACGCTGTGGTTGAGATGTGGAGTAAGAGATCTCTTACTCTTGGGTGCATCTAAATATTTGTCGGCCAACTCTAGTGAGCGATTTTATTAGTCAACACTACAAGTGTCTTTTCAATAGATTTTAGATTCAAACGCACATTTTAATCCCTCAAAAATTTTAAGTCAGACAATTAATTCCTTAAAAAAAAACCCCAAATTGTTTCTGCAAAATTGAATAGTCAGAAAAAATTAATCCCTACAAAAAAGACTCTTAAATCAGTCCATGTAAAAGTCAATTGTCAGAAAAATCAGTTCTCTTTGTCCAATTTATCAGAGGGACTAATTTGATCTATTATTCAATTTTGTAGGGATAATTTGTAGGATTTGAACTTTTACAGGTATCAATTTGAGAGATTTATTTTTTAGAGACTAATTCATCCGACTATTCAATTTTGTATGGATCAATTTGAAAGTTATTTTTTACAAGGACTAATTAGTCCGACTTAAAATTTTAGAGGGATTAAAATGAGTGTTTTGTCTAAATTTTAATAGAGACTATTTAATAGATCGAAATTAAGTGAATAAAAGCTCAACAACTCAAGAAGAAAAAAATAGTACCTTTTAAATTTATTTTTATTATCTAAATTCCTTTTTTTTTTGAACGGGCAACTATTTCTAGGATATAACGAATTGAAAATCTAACTAGCTTCAATATCTGTTGATATATACGATCCACAACTACGTAATGCATTGAACTAATCCTTACGCAAGATTATAATATTGTAAAAATTAAAAGACAAATGAAGTGCACAAGTAATTGCTTATTTTGTTAATCATCGAACATGAAAATTGTGTTCCATTGACTGTGTTCAATTGTGTTGCCAAAATTTTCTTCGTAATGATTTCCATAATATGAAGCCAGGCATCGACTTAAAGGAAAGATTCTCTGGCCGGTAGTTGGGCTGTACCATGGCACACCAAAACACAGTAACTTCTACTAAAGCGCAGAAAGTGCTGGCAATTGAACTGAAAGTGCATGAAACATGCATGTCAGTTGCCCGTTAGAGCTTAGAATTTGTCATTTTCACATTAAAAATAACATTTTTGCATATAATAATAATAATATCTCCTCATTTCTTTTGGGGTACGAAAATTTAGGTAGAGATATGCGTTGATATCTCACAAAAGTCATGGATAATCTCCTAACTCTTTTTGAGGATTTTCGGGAAATATTACATATTGCTTTTGACTAATTAGCTAGCTGCACTCAGTCTGATTGGCATATTATCTCTAGTGTACACTAACACATGATTTTTATATATATTTCAATTTTTTTTTTAAAAAAAGGAGAATTCGAAAGGGTAGAGAGAGATATAAAAGAGGGGAGGGGATAAAGCCTTCGTGGGGCCGCAACAAAAATTGTCAACGTGTCACGGTTTGGCCCCGACCCTTGATTACGCATTTTCCCAGTTGTTACTCACTTTCCTATATAACCTAAGAATAAGATGCTTCTACGCACTTGATCACTACCCAAAGAAAGAAAGAGCCTCTGGTGCTGCGTTTACTAACCACAACCATGAATTGCACGTGAGATATACTCTTATCTGCTTCCCATTTTCCCGGGGATTGTTGAAACTTTTCGTACGTGTTTCACATTGAAATGGCACGTAAGTCGTAGCTTATAGCTTCTATGGTAAAATAAATTCAACTCAAATCACATGAGAACGGTACCTGAATCAAACTTTGAGGGCTTATTTTTGCCTCACACCCTCCCGCGTCAGTATTCTCACGCGGTTAATGATGGTATATTTTGAAACTAACAGCCATGAGAAACATGAGTTTCATACCAAACCTTCCTTATAGTATCACATTGATTATTTTTAATTTAGATCCGATTTTGGTTTCAATCCAAATAGTCCAGAGATATCAATTTAATACGAAACACCCTTTCACAGCTCAATTATGACATCCAAAATCAACTTATCAAGTTTAAAGCAAATTTTTTCTTAAATGGTATTGATTAAATTGACGAGCCTTTTTGTTTTCACATATTAATGGGCATATAATATTAATACATATTCCTCCAATTGATCCTAATTTCATGTAAGAAACTTATAAAATGTTATATATAGTTTTAGAACACTACACATCAATTGGATGTAATAAATTTTTATTAGGAATGTTCATAATTCGGTTTCGGTTTGACCTGCCAACCTGGTCAAGTTCGAAACTTATTGAGTTAGAATCGGATCTTGAAATTTGACCTGATACGTTTTTTGGGTCAGTTTAGATCGTACTTGAAGTTGGTCCAACTTAGTCTAAAACCAAATAATTCTTTTAAAAATACATATTTTTACTGTAATTAATGATAAATTACAAAATTTTACGTTTCAATTAATATATTATACATAGCTTGATTTTTGTTATTAATGTGATTTATTTTGAAATACGTATATAAAATAAAATATTTCTTAAATTTCATTTCTTACTTATACAATTTCATAATTTTTCTATATATAATGTCTAACATTGTATATGTTAGTTGAAGGCCAAATTGACCTGGTCACTAGTTGGATTATTAATATCATATTGAGTTTGGGTTTCAAAAAAAAGGACCCTTTCTAAAAATTAGGTCAATTAAAGTTTAATCCAACTTGGCCAGTCTCCTGTGCTCCCCTAAATTTGTATCTAGTTAGCCACAATTAGTTAAATGATATCCTTCAAAGCTAGATGCCCTCTGTCAGGCTCCACCTCAAGCTGTAGACTTGAAATATATCAAAAATGAGTTTTGAACCCTTTTTGCCTTGTTACTTTGTATCAGTAAACAATCTATCACCTTTAGATCTACTGTCCCATTCAAAGGAATATTTTTTTGTTTTCCACCTTTAGATCCATTTCGGTATCAATGGAATAACACTACTTGGAACCATATGAGTTTTGCTATATCCTATACTAATTTTTTTATAAATTCTCCTAATACTAAATTAAGTAAAAGAATAAATATAATCAATGTCTTAAAAACTTAAAAAGTGAACAATACTTCCTTTATTTTACATATAAAAAAATTTGTAAGCATATTTAACAATGTCAAACTGTCTAAATTATCTCATCGCAGGGTATCAAAGTCTTTGGCCTTCATTAATTGATATTTACTTTTTTATTCTATGCAGTACAACCATATCTTTTCTCTTTTTTTTAGGTCGCGAACCATATCTTTTCTTTGCGATGAGATTGATGACGCAACTGACTAATACACGTATGAATGACCATTTTTGGATCGCATATCCGGTCATTTTTTCCTAGGGATTTGCAGAATTTATTATAAAGAGTTTTTGTGGTTATTTATAAGAATATGATGTTTTAAAAAATAAATCTCATCAATAATAATATTTAAATGATAAAATATAATTTTTATATCAAATATTGTTAATAATAATATTTTAATAATAAAATATTATTTTTAAATCAAATTTCTTCAATGACAAAATGTGAATAGCAAAAAATATTTTTTATAAATCAAATCTCGTTGATGATAAGATTTATACACAATATTTATATAAATTTCTCCACAATTTTATACATGAGAAGTTGTTAAATTAAAACACCATATAGAAAATAAAATACCGAGTACCTACTATCATTAATTTTCTATGGTGACTGCTGTCATTATGGTTCTACTTGACATTTGTTGTAAAATGGTGGACCCAAAAGGCAGAAATAGAGTAGCACAAAAATAAATATGTGGAAGCATAAAATCAATTACACCAAGAATTTACGTGGTTCGGCTTAAAGCCTACGTCCACAGGTAAAGACGACAACCAAATATTTTACTATAGAAATATGATGGAGATACAAAAGATGCACATTCCGCTCAATCCAAATCCCAAATACATCCAAAATATCTCACAGTATTTTTCTCACTAGTGTATACTCTCAACTCACAAGAAGAATTTATATGAAACAAATAATTCTACTCTATTGATAAAGGAGAAGAGAGGATTTGTTTCTCTATTGTGTGTTATTGAGTTTGGAAGGAAGCTCAATTTCTAAAGCTTGGCTGCATAAGTTTTCAATGCATTGATATTGATTTTCAAATCAAACTTATTATGCTTTTTGACTATCATTGTTGTGTATCAAAAAATCAAAGACACGCAGCCACCGTGTTGGACATTTTGTCCAAACTCACATGAAAGTATACAAATCTCCACATTTGCTTGATGTTTCATCCATCTTTAAGTTTTTTACGTTACCTTCTCCAGTGTGCCCATAAGGGCGGATTCACATATTGTGAATGCCAACTAAGTCCAAGCAATGCTTGAAACTTAGCTATCGTGATTGACTTTGTCAACATATCTGTTGGATTGTCCGAGGTACCAATCTTTTTCATTACAATGGTACCTTGAGAAATAATCTCCCGAATAAAATGATATCAACGTCAATATGTTTGATTCTCTCGTGATACATTTCATTATTGGTCAAATGTATGGTACTTTGGCTATCACAATAAATAATCGTAACATCTTGCTCCAGGCCCAAATTGCTTACAAAACTTCTAAGCCAAATGGCTTCCTTCACCACTTATGTTGCTGCCATGTATTCAGCTTCTGTAGTAAATAATGCAATGGTAGATTGTAAAGTCACTTTCCAATTAATTGCATTACCTAAGAGCGTGAAAATAAATCCCATCAGAGATCTCCTTTTGTTAACATCTCCAGCATAATCAGAGTCAACGTAACCAGTAACACTACCACCAGTGTTAGAACTTCTGTCATATACTAAGCCAACATTCGTAGTATCTCAAAGATATCAAAGTATCCATTTCACTACCTGCCAATGCATTTTGCCAGGATGCCCCATATATTTGCTAATAGCACTAACGAAGTGTGAAATATTGGGTCAAGTGCATATTATAGCATACATGATGCTTCAAACTGCATTAGCATAAGGAATATGTGACATCTGTTCTTCCTCTTCAACGAACTGTGATGAATGTGCGGTTGATAATTTGAAATGGACTGCCAACGGAGTACTCACAAGCTTTGTATCTTGCATTCCAAAGCACTCAAGTACTTTCTTAATATACTTCTTCTGAGACAAATATAATTTGACAGCATACCGATCTCAGTGAATTTCCATGCCCAAAATCTTCTTAACTGCACCCAAGCCTTTTATTTCAAATTTATCACTGAGTTGCTCCTTTAGCTTCTTGATCTCAGACATACACTTAGCAACAATTAGCATGTCATCAACATAGAGCAACAAATAGACAAATGAACCATCTAAGAGCTTTCTGTGGTAAACACAGCAGTCATAGTCACTCCTTGAGTAACTGCGACTTAATATGAAAGTGTCAAATCTCTTATACCACAGGTGAGAAAATTGCTTTAAGCCATATAATAACTTCTTTAGGAGGCATATATGATCCTCCTTTCCTTGAACAATGAAACCTTCCGATTGCATTATGTAGATTTGTTCTTCAAGCTCACCATGAAGAAAAGTTGTCTAGACATCAAATTGTTTAAGCTCTAAGTCAAACAATGCAACCATAGCGAGCAACACCCAAATGGAGGTATGTTTCACAACAGGCAAGAATACTTCATTGAAGTCTATTCTTTCCCTTTGACTAAAACCTTTTGCTACTAAGTGTGCTTTGTAACGAGCCAGTTCAACTCTAGGGGATCCTTCCTTTTTCTTGAAAATCCATTTGCAGCCAACGATTTTATGTCGTTTAGGCGATTTCACCAACTCCCAAGTATGATTCTTATGAAGAGACTCCATTTCTTCACTCATTGCAGCAATCCATTGTGTAGACTCTTCACTTGGGATAGTACCATGATATGTGGTAGGATCTTCTGACTCCACATCTTCTGCCACTGATAATGCAAAAGAGACTATGCCTGCATGACCATACCTTTGTGATGGTTTTATTTGCCTCTTTTCTCTATTTCTTATAAGGCTATTATGTTGTAACTGTTGTTGTGCATTTACAGCATCAACAATATCTTGTTCTTATTCTTGAATAGGCTAATCAGAGTCATCTTCTTCCATCTGCTTTAATGATTCAGCTTCAAACTCCATTTGCTTGCTAGTATCTTGGTTTTTTTTTTTTTCTGTATCGCCAACCTCTTTTTTCAGATGAAGCATGGACGATTCATTGAATTTGACATCTTTACAGGTTATGAATTTGGATGACTTAGGTTCTGTACACCATAATCTATAACTTTTCACCCCATTTGCATATCTGAGAAATATGCATTTTAGTGTCCTTCACTTAAGCTTTCCATCATCAATATGAGCATATGCAAGACAATAAAAAATTCTCGTATTTGAATAATTAGCAGAAGCACCAGACCATACCTCAATAGGAGTCTTCAAATCGATCGCTATTGAAGTAGACCGATTCACCAAATAGTAAGCCATATTGACAACTTCAACCCAAAATTATTTTAACAAACTAACATTAGAGAGCATACAGTGAGCCCTCTCCAAAAGTGTTTTGTTCATATGTTTTGCTACCCCATTTTGTTGTGGAGTCTATCATACAATACGATGTCATACTATGCCTTAATTTTTGTAGAATTCATTAAACAGACCTTCACATAACTCCAACCCATTATCTGTTCGGAGGCGCTTGATTTTCTTGCTGGTCTGGTTTTCAATAAGCACTCTCCATTATGGAATACAACATTCTTGTGTTTCAGAAAATAAACCTATATCTTCCTTTAGAAATCATCAATGAACGTCAATAGGTATCTAGCACCACCTTTTAATGGAACAAGTGCAGTTCCAAACAAGTTAGAGTGGATGGAATCCACTGTGCCCTTAGTCCTATGGATAACAGTACTGAACTTGACTATGGTCTGCTTCCCATAGACACAGTGTTCACAAAAGTCAAGCTTCCATTTTCACTCATATGCCCTAAATGCATAGCCACAAGCGAGTAGTATCTGAATTAGATGAGGATGATAATGGGGCAACACCAGTAACTATACTTCCTTGAAGTAAATAAAGACCATTGACTAACTTATTTTTAATTACAATAAGGGCACCTTTAGAGATTTTTAAAACTTTACCTTCACCATAATACTTATAACCTTGAGAATTGAAGATGCCCAAAGATATAAGATTTTTCTTCAAGTCTGGTATGTACCGAACATCAGTCATCGTTCTCATAACTCCATCATGTATTTTGATTTGGATTGTTCCAATGCCAACGACCTTCCAGGACATATCATTCCCCATGAGGACAATACCACCATCTATTGACTGGTAAGTTGTAAACCAATCTCGGTTCCGATACACGTGGTAAGAGCAGCCTGAATCAAGCATCCAAGTATCACCGATCGAACTGGTTGATACTGCAAGAACATTATCAGTACCTTCAGCAACACTTGCTGCATTATTTGAATCTTTGTCTCTTTTGTCTTTGAGCTTAGGACATTCTGCTCTCTAATGCCCTTCATTTTTGCAACATCGACACCTGCCTTTATGATGTCCAGACTTAGATCTAAACCTTCCTTTGCTACTACTCGATCCCATCTCCTTTAACTTCCCTCTGGTAACCAAGCTAGATGTAGTATTATAATGATTGCCAGTATCATGGTCCATTTTATCGCGACTTAAAAGTAATGATTTAATTTCATCAATTTTGAGGCTTTCACGACCATATATGAGTGCTTCACAAAAGTGCTTATAAGAAAGAGATAAGGAATAAAGCAACATCATTGCTTATTGCTCACTTGAAAATATCTCGTTCATATTTTTCAAATATGTGATGAGTGACGTGAACTCATCTATGTGAAACTGGATTGATGTCCCTTCTGCCATATGGAGCATATACAAACATTGCAACACACCGAGATGGTTGGCCATCGTCTTAGTCATAAATAATGACTCCAACTTGGTCCACAGCGGTTTTGCTATTTTCTCTGAAAGAACCTCCTGCAACACATCGTCTGCAATGCATAATTGAATAATAGAAAGAGCCTTTTGATTGGCATCTTTCTATTCAGATTCCTTCATTATCTCGGGACTTTTTATTATCAAAAAGTGCTATTTTTACACCTTGCTGTACAAGAACAGTCATCATATGGACCTTCCACATTCCGAAATTAATGCATCCATCAAACTGATGAATATCAAATTTTGCTGTAGATACTTTTAAACAAAGTAGCCCAAAACTCTATAAGAACTCTGATATCAGTTTGTTGTAAAATAGTGGGCCGAAAAGGCAGAAACAAAGTAGCGCAAAAATAAATATGTGGAAGCATAAAATTAATGATACCGAGAAACGTGGTTCAATTTAAAGCTTACGTCTACGGGTAAAGACAACAACCAAATATTTCACTATAGAAATCTAATTGAGATACAAAAGGTGGACACAATCCGCTCAACCCAAATCCCAAATACATCCAAAATATCTCACAGTATATTTCTCACTAGTATATACTCTCAACTCACAAAAAAGAAGAATTTATATGGAATAAATAATTATACTCTATTACTAAAAAGGAGGAGAGGATTTGTTTCTCTATTGTGTGTTGTTTAGTTCGGATCTAAGCTCAATTTATAGAGCTTGGCTGCATAATTTTTCAATGCATTGATATTGATTTTCAAACCAAACTTATTATGCCTTTTGACTATCATTGCTGTGCACCAAAAAATCAAAGACATACAGCCACCATGTTGGACATTTTGTCCAAACTCACATGAAAGGGTGGTAGGCACCGAAAAAGCAAGCCATAAAGTCTGCAATATCTTATTTCAAAACTTCCCAAATCTCATTGAAGACTTTCGTCATACATTGGTTTGAACTCAAGGGTTTCGATCACTTCTTTGCCACTCTTGAAGCAGTTTTTTCAAAAAAGAAATTCGTTGATTCCTTTCAAATGTGTTTTTTCATCGCAAAATCACGTACATTGACTCGTTCAGAATCCATATGTAGCATATTGTAACAAGAAGCTATAGGAAGAAAGAAAGAGAATAACTATTAATTGTCAAAGAACTTGTGTTGAAATACATGGTAATGTCATGTAAACCAATGGAGCAATGATATTTGGATGCCATCACACTCACCATATACTTATACCACATTAAAAGATAAAACTAAAGTATTTCGTACAGAAGGATAAAATGGAAAAATAGAAGAGAAAAAGTCTTCCTCCCTCCAAAAGCTTTTATTCTCTCTCA
This sequence comes from Dalbergia cultrata, assembly GCA_031216105.1. Taxonomy (NCBI): domain Eukaryota; kingdom Viridiplantae; phylum Streptophyta; class Magnoliopsida; order Fabales; family Fabaceae; genus Dalbergia; species Dalbergia cultrata. The sequence goes on from CM062351.1 coordinate 3,262,893, forward strand.
GAGAATCAAGGTTTATTAGTAACACTCAAAACTAATCCTCATGTATGAAGGCTTAACTCATTTCATTTGATTTTTTATGTGTTTGTGGTTTATGTTCCAAGACATAAATTGTTATTTCTTTTTTATAAGTTTTTCAGCAACAAAACGAATTGAGAATGATTTTGTTAGAAGTAAAATTTGTGTTACAAAAAGTTGTAAAGCAATTCACAAGAAGTTATAAAACATGCTTATAAAACATGAAAATCAGTTTTGAAAAATTATAAACCAATTAAGGACAAATACTAAACAGGTTCAAGATAAAATGTAAAATCATTTGTAGAAAAAGCTATAAATCAGTACACAAAAGGTTGTAAATCATGTTCATTAAATATGTAAATCAATTGGTTTACAACTTTTGCATATTAATTTACAACTTTTTTGCACATGATTTTTTAGAACTGGTTTACATATTTTACGAACATGATTTATAACTTTTCGAGTACTGATTTATAATTTTTCTGCACATAATTTTACATTTTATCTCGCACCTATTTAGTATTTGTTCTCAGTTGGTTTATAATTTTTCAGAACTTATTTACATGTTTTGTAAGCATAGTTTTAAATTTTTTGGTTACCAATTTACAACTTTTCATAATATGCATTTTACAACATTCTAACTCCAATTTCAACAATTACAGTAAATCAACTTCTAGTAGAACTACTCTCAATTTGTTTTGTTGCTAAAAATATTATAATAAAAGAAATAATTATCCATGTCTTAGGGCATAAAGTATAAACACATGAAAAATCAAATGAAATGACTTAAGCCTTCATGAATGAGGATTAGTTTTATGCGCTGCCAACAAAAGTTGATTCTCCTTCTTCTTCTTCCTGTGAGCGACAACAAATGAGAGAGAGAAAGAGAACTAAAGCTTTTGGAGGAGAGTGGGTAAAGGAGAGAAATGAGGCACACACAGAGAAAGAATGAAAACGTTTGGAGGGAGGAAATCATTTTATTTTCTCTTTTCTCATTTTATCTTTCCGTATGAAATACTTTAGTTTTGTCTTTTAGTGTGATGTAAGTATATTGTGGAAATGTGGTTTTGTGCAAATATCATTGCTCAAACCAATACTCCCTCCGTTTCAAATTAAAAGTCTCTTTCACTTTTTAGGTATATTTATAAATCATTATATCTGAATACGAATACATTGATTTATGAATTTTGAAAAGAAGTGAAATAGACATTTAATTTGAAATAGAAGGAGTAATAAATAAAGATTTAATCTAAATTCATTGAGATTGTAAAATTATTTCACACTATTATTTAATTAAACTCAAATCCTAAACCCTAAATGCTAAAACTTATTTTGTTGATACATGTGAGAGCATGTGATTGAATGAATATCTAAAAAAGTTTACATTGTTAAAGCATTAATAAGGCAAAAAAAATTTACATTGTTACCCAATTAAATCATCTCATATATATGGCTTTTAAAGTAATGGAGTAATTGTTAAGTACATTTTACTAATATGACATTATGTAGTTAGATAATTTTGTTAAAAAGTTTTATATTATTTGTGTATCAAAATTAAAAAAATTTTATTGATCAATAACTATATTATGATTTTATTTTTATATTTCACTTCGTTGTAATAAATATTTTTAGAAACATTTTACATTAAAATCCAATCAATATAGACACTTTTTTTAGAATAATTTTTATCTATTGATGGTATAAAATAATTTTTTATTGTTAGAAAAATATAATTTGGCAATGCTTTTAATTTCTATTGGAATAAAATTGTTTCACACTATTAATTAATGTATAATTTTTTAATTTTAATGGGATTATGAAAGCAAGAATACAATAGTAAAGATGCTCTTAATCTTCAATACCATTCCGGTCCAATATCTAATTATTATTTCAAGCTTTGCTCTTTTCGTAAAGTAAAGCTTTAGAATTTCTTATATTCAGTTCCTTCTATTTGCACTGTAAATGTATACATTTTTCAAAAGAAAATTCCACTAATTTGAAACTTTGATCGACAATAATTATTGAGGCTACAAGAATTCAGGGGACAATAATAAAACATGTTTAGATGTTGTTCCCTCTCATCTAAACACAACTCAATTACATTGCTTTGAAAGCTGAAACTATAAATTGAACGCGCTAGGCCAGAATAATTAATGCAGCAAGTATCATACCGACAAAAATCCTAGCATGTTTTAACTTCCACAGTCAATTAAAAAGAGATTCTTAGACTAAAATATCTGAAGTAAGTAATGCAATAATCACATGGATATTACAGCACGCTGCACAGTTTAGTAGACAAAAATCTACCACAGCAAAAATGACATATTGTTTAGGGTGCAAACAATATGTCATTTTGTTATAAGAAATATGGCAAAAGCTACTACCCTATTTTAATAGGTTTTCAATTTTTTATTTTTTTTATAATATCTATCTATTTCTAATATTAAAATGGTTTTAATTTTTCTTTTGTTATATAATGGAAGTATATATATATATATAATATAAAAAATTTTCCACTACTATTGCCTATATATGTGGCATTTTGTTATAGTTTAAATTTTTTTTTTAATTTTTTCTAATTAAATCATTCATTAATTTATAATTTGTAATTTCATTTATGTTCTTTCACTATAATCATTATGTAAAATTTTAACTTTATTTTGATTACTACTAATACTATTTATCATATTTTGAATTTTCATTTTTCTCATTTATACCTTTGTTTAATTTTTGATCAATTTTTCATTTATAATTTCATTCATTTAATTACTATTTACTACTTATTATATTTTGACCTTTTATATTTCTTACTTGGTTTATCTAATTAGTGCCCTAAGGGTATTGTTTAAGGAATAAAAAAGATAAACTTTGATAATGAAAGTATGACTCATTGTGTTTTCAAAGCATGTGATCCATTAAAAATTTTAAAACTTACTTATTTTAGTATTATTAATCATTGCCCTTGAGGTACTGGTTAGCAAAACCCTTTCTTATTTATACCATTGTTAACTTTTTATATTATATTCAAGCAAATAAGAAGCATAAAATACTTTTTTTGGTCAAAATAAGAAGCATAAAATATTCTAACATGGTGAATACTTTTTTTGTCAAAATAAGAAGCATAAAATATTTTATAAACAATAAAATATAATCATGCGATGAACTAAACTCAAAGTAAAACATAATAATCTTTAGCCTTTTCATTTATTTTATTTATATAAAAAAATGTAAAATGTAAATAAAAATTAAAATTCAACTAATAATTTTAAAACTTTATATAAAGGTCTTTTTATTCTATTTTAAAATATTATAATTATAGTAACATTAAATTACTTTTATGTTAAAAATTAATAATTTTTTAATTGAAATACTTAATGTTCTAATATGCTTTTGATTCCTAAAAAATAAAAAAATTGGTTTTTAATCCTAAAAAGAAATTGTTTTGATCTAAACATTTCTGAATTTGTTTAATTTTTGTCTATATCATTAGTTTATTTCTATTAAATGTTGAACTACCTAGTGAAGGACTATGTCTTCAACTCTATATGACATAATAGTCAATAATCTTACATGACATATTATAATCTCACGAGTCAAATTCCTATTGTTCTAACATCTTACAGAATAATGGTTTGACACTTAGAATAATGACATAACACATAGGATTAGTAGTTGCTATGTAGAATTGGATGATATGGTCTTTTGTTAACCAACATAACATTTAACATAAATAGACAAATCATAAAAAAACTAAAACTAAATAATTTTAAAATTATTTGGACCAAAATTAAATTTTTCTTTTAGAGATCTAAATCATATTTTTAATTATTATGTTGGTCCAAAAACATATTTAAATCAATCATTAAAATATAATTCTATCAAATATAAATAAATTTAAATATAGTAAATATTTATTTATTATAAATTTGATTTAACACTGTTTAATTTATATTATCCGTACAATGCATGGGATCAAGTAATTAGTCATAGACAATTCCATCTAGTTATACTGTGTGTTTTCACCTTGGCAGGTTCAAATAAATAAAAACAGAGCGAATGCTCCTTCTGTTGCAATTTATTTTTGAAGTTTTATTTTTTTTATTTCAATATATTTGTCTATTTCTAATATTAATGTAGTATTAGTTTTTCCTTCAAATGATAGTATCAGTCTAGTTTATTATCCAAGCAATAAACAAGATGATAATAGTAAAAAAAAAATATTTAATTTATTTACATAATTTTAAAAAAGTATACTCCTTATATATTTATGCAATAAGAAAAGTTATTGCATTCCTTTTAAAAAAATATATTAATTTTCATAAAATACAATGCAAAATAAAACAATTATAAAAAAGTGGAGTTCACAGTAAATAATTAATTTGTCCAATATCATTCCTTTAAGTATATGTCAGGGGTTCAATTTCTGCCATGTAGGCAAAACCTATTTCAGTGATCTCCATGCCTCGAAGTGATTAGTCCTTGGCTGCTGGTTGGGGGATACCCTTGAGCAATAAAAAAAAATCAACTTCATGATAATAATAAGTTATAATATCGTAATATCATTGCTTCATGTTCTTCAATATAACAACATGTTTAGATTTTAGTTGATCATTCATATGATATTATTTTAATACATAAAAAATGTAGATTGTTTAGTCCGTAATATGGTTATTGGCCGATGACATATCAATTGTGAAAACTGAATATTGACCTTGTCATTGGCAATAATTTTACTTCAATATAATTGTTTCATTCATAACCATTTTATGGATTATTAAAAATAGATGTCTTGGTTGGATGACACATCAACTATTCTCATTTATATATATATGATTTGAATCAATTATAATTAATTATAATTTATTACTATAATTATTGTAATTATAAGATCAACTTGATCGAAATAATTTGTTTTAAATCATGATATAATTGTCAACAATGAATATGGAGATTACAACACTTTTTTAAAAAATATCTTATTTATCTTTTTTCTAATCCTATTTTAAATACTAATCTTTAAAATAAATATCTAGTCTGAAAAAATTAGTGTACCTGATTTAATAAAAAAAATCAAGGATTATGATTTATAATCAAATTAGAATCAAGTATAATCAATTATATTTATTATTATAATTAATATATTTCCGTCATTAATATGTTAAGTGACAATTACTAATCAAAGTGAAGTGATATATTGAAATAAATTATAAATAATTATATTTACGATCATAGTTTTTACAATTGACATTACATATAAATATATTGTTGACAAAAAAAAATTTATATAAAATTAAACAACATGAAAGAAGAAGAGTAAAGAAAATTTTTCATTTTGTATAAATTATAATTGACCTAACTTATCACAGAAATAACATATTATGTTTTATAAGTAAATATAGTCCATTAAAAATAACATGTTATATTCTCTAAAAAATTATTTAATATTTATGAATAATGATTGGTAGTATAATATATATATATATATATATATATATATATATATATATATATATATATATATATAGCAATCATTATAAATGATACATTCTTTGAAAAAATAACTTAAAAAAATCAGATATTATTTTTCTATGTCCTAGACAAAATATTATTCTGTACAATAAATATCTAATTTAAAAGAAAATTAGTATATATGATACCATTACTAGAAAAAATGTGACATTACCCAAAAAAAATTCAACTTGATACATAATTATTTCAATCTTTTTTCGCTTAAAATAATTAGTTATCTAATATAAAATGGATATAATATTCAAGAATAATTTAAAAACTGACGTATAATATATTTTAAATAATATTAATTTTTCAATAAATTAATATTTAAGATCCAGTTAAAATAACATAATATTAATGATTGATTTTAATTTTAAATCAATATATTATTAAGTATTACGTATTTAACGTTATATATATATACATATACATACACACACACACACACACACACCAAAAGAGCTCGATATTGATGGTTTATACCAAAAGAGAAAAGAAAAAATGTAAATTTTCAAATGTTGCTCAATAAAACTAAGAGAAATCCCCTAACAAAAATTGAAAACAGTTTTTTTTTTTTTACATATCATTTAAACACCTTTTTGATATTGGGACTATGTGATTGTACAATAGAAATTTTAGTTACGATTATGATAAATTTGTTGGATGCGATAAAGTGATTAATGATATATGTGATATAATTTATTTTCTATAATTATCAATGAGATAATTGAAATGTTCATTTATTATAACATAATTTCCAATATTTCACTGGATATATAAACCAATTCGCTTGTTAGAATAAAAATTATTATGTAAATTTAAAGTTTTAAGATAAACCATTCATGATATAATATTAAAGTTTCTATGATCAAATAATCTAGAATTCGAGTTTTTAGCGATCCTATTCTTCCAAACTGTTTGCGAGGAGGCATGCTTGAATATAAAATTATTTGTTTGTAATAACTTGAATTTTTAAGAAATATGATTCTTGACATCACTAGATAACACAATCAAGGTCCCTATTATTTGTACATTATTTTTCCCCAATGTCCCAACTCTGTCTACAAACTAATGTTCAAATGACAGAAATAAACTAAGAAATTAGATATTAATTCGACTGCATGAAGTTGGCAAAATTAACCACGAAGTTTATTAACAGCCTGTTTTTGGTACAGATTAACAGCCTGTTACATACACTACATAAAATTAAAGCTAAGGTTTGCGTTAATTTTATCGTAAATTTAAAGGGTTTTGCTAATAACAATGTGTTATTGTTAGTTATACCTACAATGAAAATGGCGATATCTCTCTAATATTTCCTTTTTGATCATGCACAAATAGAGAAAGCAAATATTCCGTGGCAAATTATGTAATTTTTTCATTATTTTTTAAATAAAAATGGAAATGGCGATATCTCTCTAATATTTCCTTTTTCATCATGCACAAATAGAGAAAGTAAAATACTCTGTGACAAATTATGTAATTTTTTCATTATTTTTTAATTTAAAGCGATATTATTTTTAAACAATTTTTTTTTTTGTTGATAAAATCAAAACATCCAAAATGTCGTCGCATTATTGCGTTGTTTGCAGCTATGTGTACCATGTTGCAGTCAAAACACGGGCTAGCCTGATCATGTAATTATTCACAGTTTCACACCTTGAATGAGGTTTATGACTTTGGAGATTTGATAGAAGGAAATATTGCTACCAGCTGCATGACATTTAAAAGAATGAAGACACTAAGTCAGCATTGGGAGAGGGAAAATGCATTAAGAATAAAGAGAAAGGTAAGTAATTGGGCTTACAAAACAAGAAATTTATTAAGCGCGTTTAGTCGGTCTTTATAAAAGATTGGACAACTTTTCCCTTAGTAATTAGCTTTTGAGGCTAAGTCAAGTCCATTTACTCTTAAAATGGAATCAAAATGGACTAGCAGCAGATGTTCCCTAAGGGTAAGAAAGTGTGTTAAAATTAATTTTTTGGATTAATTTAGGTCGACTAATGTTAAAACTAACTTTTTGGATTAATTTAGGTCGACTAATGTTAAAACAAGAAACTTTCTTCTTTTTATTAGATCTCCACCACCGAATCTGATTCCTAAATTGAGATCAATACAGTCAGAAAAATTGTAAGCAAGAAAAAAATTATCTAAACAAAATTAGTATAAATAATTACGTACCTTGAATAGTTAACCGTCTACAAATTATAATATGTTTCATTTAAGACTTATGTCCTAGATTGCATAACCTATTAAGTAAATCTTAATCGTGACCCATATTTTATAAAATTTGGAAACGAAAGATGGAAAATTTGTGCTTCACTGTATTTCACCTTGTGCCACAAATAATAATTATGCCTCTTAATTTCAAGCCAACTTGAGGCCCACGTAATGATTCGCAACTTTAAAGTTGGTCAATACCTTGCTTTGCCTGATATGTGTTCATACCAATCCATACATAATACATTTGTTCTGTTCACCTTTTCGAAGTCAGAGAAGTTCAAAATCCAGAAAATTTATATACTATACAATATCATATATTAAAAGGGAGAAAGGGGGAGGGGGGGGGGTGTCCCGCAACATGAATATTTTATGAACATATATATTCGTTTGTAGTACTGTGCGAATTAATATATGAAGGTAAAAGCGAACCCAAAATCTGCTCTGATGTTAAGATATGAATTTAAAAGCGAAGCCGAAGTTTGCTCATGTGTTTTATTTTAAGCAATAAGTGGAAGACCATATGAAGCTCATTTTGACCAATCTTAGCAACAAATTAAATTAGCCACTGGCATATAGCATTGATAAGAAAAATATTAACATAAACTCAAATTTATAACAAATTTTATACACGACACAATATCAACTAATAATTTTATAATTTTTATATATTATAATTTTTAATGATATTTTAAATCATTAATATATTAATGTGTAAAGCACCTTACTGTGAATATGATGCTATAATAACACAACTCTATTGATAAAGTCCTTGTACATTACAGACAACATAACTAAGAAATTCTCACATACTCCTAGAATGTGAAATTATATATATAAAAGTTTTGTATATACCTTTTCAACTGTACAAATTAAAAGAAGTGCGTATGTAGTTGTCATTTTTTAAAAAAAAAATTAAGCTAATTATAATAAGATATAAATTTATAATCTTATATATACTATTTAAATCCTTCATCACTAAATCAATCCTAATAACTTGACCAGTGTGATTATATATGCTTGTAAATGTGGTTCAGATATATACGCAAAAATTTCTGGCACAACACCGCTTTTTCCAGCCACTGATAGTGTGTGGGTGTGTGCGAACAAATAAAAAAACCTTGGTGTACTTTATGCAATTTAAAAATGGGCTGGAGTGAGAAATGGCGAGGGTCAAAGAGACCAAGGTCAACTATAACGGTGGTCGTCAGGGTTTCGGGTCAGCCCAAGTAAGATTAGTATTCTAAGATTTGGACTTTAATTTGTTCCGATCGACGCCGTCTGGTAGGGTTCCATCATCTCTCGTATCTGGCTGATGCAACACGTGGGCAACTAATCATCTTCCAAATCAAAGTCAAGGGCACAGGAGCAACATTGCCCACAATATTATGTCACTGATTACCCAAATTGTTATACCTGGCTAGATGCGAATTCCAAAGGCCTTTTCATTTAAATTGTCTAAATATAAAATTTCATATTATCATATAAGTATATATTACTTTATGTGTAATTTTTTAAAAAATAACAAAAGAATAAATATTTTTATTGATACAAAATACATGAGAATATAGTTATTAAAAAGTATTTTTAATTAAAAAATCACTTTCAAAATAAAAATTGAAACAAATGCACTTTATAGGTAAAACTTCTACACTAACAAAGAACATGAAGAATTAAATTATAAAAAATTACTGTAATATAAATCTAAAACCTTATATTTAAATACTTATTTTCATGATAAAATTGGAGGACATCAAAAGTAAAAAAAAAAAGTATTTTGGTAAGGTTTTTTTTGTGAATGTATTTAAATATAGAATCTAATTTCTATATACTAAAATATAAAATAATTTTATACTATTGTACACTAAAATTTCACTAAAATAATAAATCATATGTAACAGGAGATTGTTATAGTGGATAATAATTTTTTATAATTAATCATTTGATTGACTACTTTTTTATTGTCACTATATAGAAATTAAATTCTTAAAAATAAAGTATTAGACTTATATATATTCATGTAAAATTTATCTGTCAATACATACACTAAGCGGTACAAATTAAAATTTCATAAATTGTACAAATTAAATAGTTCAAATAGAAACCATTCAATCTTATTTTGATTTCTTTAATTTTTTACCCATATTTTCTAGCTTTTTGAATGTTTCAGGAAATTTTCATATTATTTTTCATTACTTATTTTTTTTTCTAAATAACATTATTCTCATAAATACATCAATTGGCTGAGGTGGGTACGTTAGTTTTACTTTTTGTGGAACTGCTGATAGTTTAATTTTATAAAATCATAATCAATATGCAGTACATAAATCGATTTAATTAGTGACATTTGATAAAACAATTTATAAAACTTTTACAATCCTTGTAAAGATTGTTATTATAATATATATGGGAAAAAGCCTATTTCTGTCTCTCTCTTGCCCTGTATTTATATTATTTGCCTATTTTCTTCTACCTTTCTTTTTGGGTATGTTATTTTCTTCTACTTTTATATGTCCATCTTTTTCTTTGTTTCTTGTATTTTAATATGAAAAACTGGCTGCTGCCTGCTTCACAAGAACATGCTTTAGTTAACATAAAGTAATGCAACTAGTTTAAGTTTATTAGTTCACTGAACTTAGCATATGGAGAAGGCACTCTTATCTTTCGACATCATTAGGAGCTACAATCTTTTTACTAGTATTTAATTTTTGTGGTGAAAAAAAAAATCAGCACAAGCTTTTGTTTGGCATATTAAGCACGTGCTTTATATGGAAAGACGAACAAGCGAATTTAGGTATCATCTAAAAGTTTTTTATAGCTTAGATGCAGTAATAATGAACCTTTTGAAATTTGTAAAATTATACATTTATAAATACACAATTCAATATTAATTCTAAGATAAATCCCAATATATTATTTTAAGATTACAGATCCTTAAGCGCCAATTTTTTTTATTTAAAAAAATCAAGTATTTATAAAGACTATTTTAACCATATATTTAAATAATATAATTTAGTCTTGAACTAGACCTAGTTTCCAAACATACTTTGATATCTGACACCGTTAATAGTCCATTGTGCGTTGAACATCCCCTAATTAGTCAACTAATTCTTATTAACTTAAGACTCCATCTACATAGTTGAGGCGGAAAACGATAGAAGTTTAAATACTTAAAAAACCTTATCATTAATAAGAATAGATTAGTTTAATGCCTTGTAAGTATGCTAAGACATTACGACGTCAAGACGTTAGAACATTAAGTAACTATCACATTGCTTTAAAATGAAAGCTATTGAAAAATCAAATCAAAATTTTGAAACATCGGTTAGAAACTGAAAAGCAACCCCTTTATTTGCTATACGCTTTATTTTGTTTTATTTTTTATTTTTTGGTTATCCAACTTGCTCTATGCTTGAAGAACCAACGTTGCCCCTAACAACATGGCGATGGTGCATGCATGTGTCACTGAGTTTGTACCTCCTCGGAAAGAGATCATAGGAAAGTTATTGTCGCGTCTCTATCGCAGCCTCTCAGCATCAACAGAATCCCACGACCACAAATGCGAATAGTTTATTCCAATATGCAAAATAGAAGCCACAAGTAGTTTATTATATCGTCATGACCGAATATAATATAAGTCTTTCTTAATGAGTTAATATCAAACAAATGCGAGCATGCTTTCTTAGAATCATTTTTTCCACAACATCGTGTTAACATCATGTTACTAGGTAAAAGCACGTGAATGTTTTTAAATTTTAATATGTCTTTTATATGTGAGAGTCTCTTTTGGATTTGAACTATGAAGATAATAAGGGTCAAATTCTAAATCACTTTAGGGTCAAATAAACCCTAAACAAATGCAAGCATGCTGTCTTAGAATCATTTTTTTCCACAACATCGTGTTATTAGGTAAAAGCACGTGAATGTTTTTACATTTAATACGTCTTTTATATGTGAGAGTCTCTTTTGAATTTGAACTATGAAGATAATAAAGGTCAAATTCTAAATCACTTTAAGGATAACCACGAATATATATATATATATATACACGAGAGCGAAAACATGACTCTGCCGCAATTAGGAAATTTGGTTTGTTCTCATTTTTATCCTTGTCTCAGGTCTTCATTACCGTCTTATGAATATTTGTGGGTTCATGAAAAAAAAAATCGAATAGAAAAGAAAAAATCATGAAAAGAAAACTATATTAATCTCACACACACATGCATACACAATTACACACACACCCACACTCACGGCCCATGTTCACCCACATAAACGCACCCCTACACACATATACATGACTAGTACCAAGGATATTCTAGGTCTCGATGGGATGGGGATTTTAATCTCGCAAATCCATTTAGTAAATAAGTATAGAGTTGTCATCATTTCTATGGGGACCAAAGTCGTGGGGGATTCGCACGCGAACACACACGAGACCTAATGGTTCCCTAAGAGACATGGACTTAAGTCCCTCCCGGCCCATTTAGTAAATGAGGATGGCGTCGTTATTATTTCTATGGGGACCCAGTAGCTAGGAATCAAAATAAAGTCGAGGACAAGCGGGTCTCTATGGGACAAAAACCTTAACCATGCCCCATTTAATAAATGAGGATGGAGTTGAGTCACCATGCATCCTTGTGGGGATGAAACTCATGGCGATGGCAACCTCAACCTTGCCCCATTTAGCAAACAAGTATTGAGTTACCATTCTTGAGGAGGATCAAAGCCATCCACATATCAGCTATACTTGCAGGCAAGCCCCACAAGTACCCATATATAAATGGTTTTATATCTAATAGTTTTACATATAAATCTCTGAGATCAAACCATGGACTAAATTAATGCATGGGTGATCTGTATTCTTTCCACTCAGACCAACACTTTATTTGTTATAAAAGTTTAGATACTTGTTTAATTTGACATAAATTTTGCAACATAAAATAAGTAACTTTTTTAGTCATCAAACTAAGTCATGGGTTAAACTAACACATTTGTTGTTAAAACCACATTTTACATCTACCAAATGTATTGAAAAGAAAATACTAGATAACTATAAATTTTATCAGAATTTTATATCTAAAATAATATGTCATGGTTGTAAGTTTTTAGATGAATTATTAAGTCATACCACTTTATTTCATTCAATAATTATTATGATTTCTGTCATATTTTCTTTATATAAGTTTTTAGATGTCCAAAATTGCTAAAAAATACATAACGACATACGTTCTCATTGAAAATACACATTTCGGGAGAAAAAAATAACTTTATATCAACCCTTCAAGTTTCGATTATCATTTTAGTGTAAGAGTATAAATAACAATTAGATATCTATTAGAAGACAAATCAACAACAAATTTCTTTGAAGACAAATCAACAACAAATTTCATAGCAATCGTGGAATTGCGAGGCTCCTGAAAACGAAAGCATACACTTTATGCGAATATTCTAGAACAATATCACATTAACACATTCTTGTACTATTTGGATGGCTTGAATGAATAAGCACGAGTTGGCAGATGCCCAAAATGTCTGCGCATCAGGGTTTTAGATTTTGAAAAAAAAAAAAAAGGATTATGACATTTAAATTTTATATTTAATTGAATTTTTTTTTAGAAACTACTCTTTTTAGCTTCTATAAAAAAAGAAGCTAAAAACTAATTTATTTTTTTTAGATTCTAATTATTTAAATATATAAAAAATAATCTTTTTGGTAAAAAAAATAAAAAGATTTCAGAGTTCGAGACAAATGCACCCAAAGTATGACATGCATACATGCTCGTGTTGGCTACAACTAAGAAAACAAAAAGTAACACACAATGTACAAAGTTATTGACATAAAGATTCGTAAAAAAATGTTGATGGGATTTTGAACAAATTCAATAGTGTGCCAACGGCTTCCCTTTTTTAACACAAATATCCTTAAACGGAGACAACCAACCCTGTTTTTATCGGTCTCCACATATTCATTGCAAGATATAGTAACTCATCCCATCACATAACCCATCTAAGGGAGACACTCACCATGAGTTATTAAAGTTGTTTTATTCTCAATGAGAGAACCAAACTCTCAATATACTGATTAAGACAGAAGAGGGTTCTAACCATCTCACCTCATGCCCATGGTTGGAGACTCAAATTTTGTAAGGCACTTAAAATATATAATTGAGTTTTCCATATGAGATTTGGACCATAGTTAGTCATGTTGTTATGGATTATTCCTCTTACTACTAGAGTAAATATTAGCCAAGCGACTCTATTTTCTTGAATATATTTTTAAGAGTGGCTATTGCCACTTTTATTTTATTATTGTCACTCCTTATTTATTACTTTCATTTGTAACTTTCTTAAGATGCCCTTGATTAAAAAATTTGCATTATAGTTAGCTAATTTTTATTTGTAAAATTAAATTAAATTTTTTACAAAATAATCTCAATTGTTTATCACCATCCTTATTTATTATTTTTATTTGTGACATTTCTAAATGATTTAAATAAAAACTATTTTATATTTGTAATGTATTGTTAATATCATATTTTAAATTTATATTTAATAATCATAATAATAAATATTAAACATAAAAAATTAGTAATATATAATTCAATAACATTTTTTTTCAAATTAGTTTTCTGTAATTACGTAACCATTTAAACATTATTCATTTTTAAATCAATTATTTTTATAAAAACTAATATAACTATTATGTTTTATATGACATTATTTTTTTAATTACTAAACAGTCTATTTACCACTAGAAACTCTAATTTTGGAAACGTCGCCTGATTTAATTTCAGTTCTACAAGTAGAAATGGGACTTTAATTTTTTTAAGGATATAAAATTATTTTGATCATGACTTAATATTTATGTTTGATTCTTAGATAATTCAATATCTACTCTTTTCTATAGTTTAACTCATATTTGTGTTTAACATTAATTATTACAATTATTAAATAAAAATTTAAAATATCAAAGAAGCTATTTACAAATATAAAATAAGTTTTTAATTAAATACATTGAAAAATGTCAAAAATAAAGCAATTAAGTTTTGAAAATAGAAGTTTAGCTAAATATAAAACAAATTTTTCATTAAGGGTATTTTAGAATAGTTACAAATGAAAGCAATAAATTAGAAATGACAATAGACAAGTGGGAGTGGCTAACTATAGTTTTTTAGTGTGATTCTTCTTTTTATTTTCCTTTTTCTTGTTTCACCAAGAGGGGTAATATTTGATTCTTTGATAAACGAGATCCTGTTACAAGCAAGGCAAAGAGACCCAAATATAAGCGAAAGAAAAATATATATAAAAATGCTTCAAAATAAAAAGGACTTAATTTGGAAAAACTACACTCACTTCCCATGAAATTTGACAAAATGTAACTTACATCCCCTTTATTTCAAACTTTGATATCAGGTCCTTAAGTTTTGAAAACCTCCCTTAACGTTAGCCCATAAGTAACTTTGATGGAACCATGTACATATGCATATCACATGCTTTTTAATAGCAATATTATAAATATTAAAGATGATTATAACTATTGAATGATTATATTAACCTTTTATTAATTGATAAAAGCACACAATATTTTTTATTTACCATTTTTTCTAGCATGGGAAGGGTGTGTGCTTTTATCACTTGATAAAAAGATAATATGATGATTCAATAGTTATATTCATCTTTAATATTTACAATAATAGTATTAAAGATCATATGTTGTGCATGACATGTGTAGTGTTACGTCAATCATTAATGGACTAGCATTAATAAAAAGGATTGGTATAGGATTTTTCAAAACTCAAAAGTGCAAATTAAGAGACTTGAAGTGCAAATTTTAAAAATAGAGTGGTACATATTATATTTCATCAAACCTCAAAGGCGGAGGTGAATGTAATTTTCTCATTTAATTTTGGTTTTTTTTGTAATTTTTTTCAAGAAGTATCATATAGGGAGCCTTTAACACAACTAAAAACTGCAAAGCCCAACAGCCCAAAGGACCAAGTAAGCTATGGCCCATGTCTGATAACAATCTTATTTAGGATAAATTGCTTCTCTTGTATTCCGCGGAAAAGTTGGGCTGATATTTTTTTTTGGTAGATAAAGTTGGGCTAATATGATCGTTGTGAAGTCACCTATAATGTTAAAACAATTATAATATTCAGATAAAAAAATAATATTTTTGTTTTTGCAGAAAAAACAATATTTGTTATTTAGTTCATGCATATAAAACTGAAAAATACATACACATTTTATTGTAACAGAAATTCAGACAAATTTTTTTTTATTATATTGCAAAACGTTATAATTGTATTTACACTAATTTATTCTCTGTTCAATAAATTTTTTATTTAAATATACATAATAATTACCAATTCGAATTTATATATTTCATACAAAATTAACAAAATCATATATACTCAAGAATGTATATTAAACTTATTTTATTATCTCCTTCACAAAATTCTAAAAGGAAAAAAAGAAAAACAAGGATAGGCAAAGCTAATCAACATGATGTTTCACCTTATATGGATCTCGGTTTGAAAAATAAACCATTTGATGGCCCCGTCTTTGCAAAATTTGGCTAAAACTGCACAGTGCATACAAGTAGTGTTCAACTCTCATTGGGGTCAACCACCAGATATTGGTACACGCTAAGCAAAACTATCCCCAAACCTCACTATTCAAAAGTGATCAAAATTTTTACAAGGAAATGGACTTCTTTTAATCTTCAATAATTTACATTGTGACAATGACGCAAATCCTTTGCCTTCTTCAACAAGCACATCACAACTAATTCAAAGACGACAGGCAATAAATTTATTGACTGACCCTCCCAAAGAAGTGTTCTATCTGCAGGCATCCCTGGGGTCGCAAACTACTTGTTTTAGGCGCTAACTTCAACCTTTTTGAAGAATTTTCCTTACCATCCTGCAAGACACAAACAACTCCTGAAGTCAGTTTGCAGCTTCAAGCAACATAAACAGAATAAGGGTAACATAAGCACTTCGGTAGTTGCTATCATATGTATGTTTGTTTTAAACAAGGTAAATATTTATTGTTCCACAAATATTTGGAGATTGCCATATATAACCAAAAAACAGGAGTCTAGCAATTTACAACTCATCAAGAAACTAGTCCTTTTTAAATTTTTATTTTTCGCAGATATCTTCCCACCAGGGATAATTCTATTCAAGCATTTGAGAGCCTATAAGAGATATAACTCTTTCAATATTTTACAAGACTCAAACTCAAGACCACTAGTTAAAGAAAATGAACGTCTAGCACTCTAATCCATCGTGTTAGCAGAAGCTAGTCCTTCTTCTACTTGAAGGAAATGACCAAACCTACTTAACATTTATTTACCAAACTTTCCGTGAGTGCAGTTCATAGCAAAAATGATACTCTAAAGAGAATAAAAAAGAACTGTGAGGGATGTACATCTTGATTCCTACAATAACAAAAGATTATATATGGGCTATGAAAACCAATAAAACAAATTGAGGAAGTGGATATGATTGAAAACATTCCAAAAAAGGATTCAACAAAAGTAATTGACCCACCGAGGAGGTTTGTTTTGGAGTCCTTAGAACTTTAATTTTGCCACCTCTACCATCAGCTCCAACAGCTATCAAATCTCCATTGCCTGAACCTTTTGCAGATGTTGATTCACTGTTTTGTCCATGCTTGCACCATTTACCCAAGTATCGATGTGATCCATCAGGACCAAGCAATCCACCAGAAAAGCAAATGTCCCCTGGAGTTTAAGGAGGAGAAAGAAAATTAAAAATTCAGCTCTAAGTTGTCTCCAGTATTGCACAAAAGCTAAGGCATCTACCCCGTACCTACTACATAAACAACAAACACACTTTAAAGCATAACTAGCAGCATACCTGGATTTGCAACGGATAATGGGGACTCCTTTCTAATGTTAACCATGGGTTGAACTTGTTTGATATTAGTAAGTATTGTCACATCTTCATCCATAGCATCAGCAGAAGTGTTAGCCATTTCAATGTCAATTCCAAGTCTTGAAGACTCAGCCAAATTACTATTTTCTTTCATTGTTGTTTCTCTCTTTATGTGCTGCATCTGACTCCACAACAGTAGGTTTGCCATGAGCAGCATCATTCATGACTTGATCTTTGCATTTGTTTCTTGAACGTCCAGGCATAGTTTCGGTAAATTCTGAAGTGTCATCATCAATTGAGATGAAAGTTCTCTCCTCATCAAGAGACTGGGTAGATTTACTTTCATTACTCAAATTTACAGCTTTATTTTCAGTAGCAATGAAGTTCCCTATCCTCAAAAATTCTAGAGACTTGCTGTTGTTCAGACTCGGATCCATTTCAGATTTGGTTGTTGAAGTTTGTTTCTTTTGCTCATTTAATGAAATCTTGCTGGCCCTCACTACATCAGTATCAGAATTGAAGTTGTTTTCATGATTATTTGAACACTTCCTTTTCTTTGAAACTTTCAAAGACATCACATACTGATTCTCTTTTGATTCAGCAGCTGTCTCCAGTTCTTGTACCTTTGCCTAACAAAACCCACAAAAATCTTAACAATTAATGTTCCGACAAAAGTGCTATTAATAATAATTCTCCTTGGCCTGGACAAAAAATCTCCTTCCGACAAAAATCTTAACAACAAATGTTCAGACAAAATCTTAACAATTCTTTCAAAGGCATCAGTTCAAGTGCTTACCTTCAATTTAACGATTTTCTCCTTGGCCTTCTCAAGCTTTTTACTGTAACGATCCTCAACTCTCCCCAAAAGATTGCACTTGGCAATTAATTCCCTGTATTCCCTGTCAAAATAGGTACAACTGCAACTTATATTCCGGGCAAGGAATAATAATAAAACCAAGCCAGCGAAACACGAGTTTAAGAATCCAAAGCTAATTTAAGATATTGCTTTCAACCTCCAGAAATTGTTACGAAGTTTCAATACTAACAACATTTTTCAATCAAGCTTTTTGTTAAGCAAATAAACATTTGAAGAACGAACCTAATATGAGTTTAAGAGGGCAAAATGGACATTTCAAGACTTGAATTATTGGCTTAATTTACATCAAGCATATGTTCCAGTCATGTTGGGTCAGATCTAGTTTATTTGTTTTATTTTATTAGTTTCTTTATTTTAAAATGTTTCAAGACTTGTTTTATTTTATTTTTATATTTGTTAAGTCCAGTTAGTAGTGTAGTGATTTGGGCCTAGTCTGGTAAGGTTAGAAAATAAATTTAACCTAAATAAGAGGTATAAATACCTCCAAACTTGATAGTCATTGGAGTTCTTTTTGGTTGAATGAAATTTCTTGGTTTCTTTTAAGAAACATTATGTGTACAAGTGAGGTAGAGTGACTACCTTTGTAACGCCCGGGGACGAGGACGAGGAGTGATCGTCGGTGCAAAGAGGGCACGGACAAGGAGCAGCTCCTCGCAAGGTCCTCTAAGCGGAGGGGTACATGAATGAACCGATTACACACCCGAATGAGAGGGATCCTAAGACTGTATAGGTATGAGACTATACAGTTGAGGAGGGCTTATATGAATTGATTTGTACTACCTATACCAACAAGATGCATCTTCTTTTCGGTAGCCCAAACTGAAAGAACTCCATAGTTAAGCGTGCTTGACCTGGGGTAATTTTGGGATGGGTGACCTCCTGGGAAGTTTTCCTAGGAAGCATGTGAGTGAGGACAGTCGTCAATCCATAAAGCAGCAGGGAATGTTACAAATGGTATCAGAGCCTACACCTCTCCCAGTACGGTGTGGTTCGGGGACGAACCAGGCGGAAGCTGGTGGGCATGTAACGCCCGGGGACGAGGAGTGATCGCCGGTGCAAAGAGGGCACGGACAAGGAGCGGCTCCTCGCAAGGTCCTCTAAGCGGAGGGATACATGAATGAACCGATTAAACACCCGAATGAGAGGGATCCTAAGACTGTATAGGTATGGGACTATACAGTTGAGGAGGACTTATATGAATTGATTTGTACTATCTATACCAACAAGATACATATTCTTTTCGGTAGCCCAAACTGAAAGAACTCCATAGTTAAGCGTGCTTGACCTGGGGTAATTTTGGGATGGGTGACCTCTTGGGAAGTTTTCCTAGGAAGCATGTGAGTGAGGACAAAGCATGCTGAAAAGACCCGTGTTGGTTTGTGGGGACAGTCGTCAATCCATAAAGCAGCAAGGGATGTTACAACCTTAGCTTGTTGCATCAGGAAACTGAATAGAGGATTATAAGATAGAGTGACTCCCTTGTGATATTTTATTTGGTTTTCAATCCTATCTTCCATATCAATTGTGTGTTGGGGTTTCTTGGTCTTAATATCCACGGGGTTCCGCATCAGAACCTGTTACGCACAATCAGAGATCTTGCCAATGTGTCTACTGTATCTTTATTGTTAGACCTGTTTCCCAAAGTTGCAAGCCTCAAAGCATCCTCTATATTAAGATCAAGATCAGACACTCTACGGTGCAGGCCACAAACCAACTTTGCAATTAGTTTGCAAATATATAATATGGGATACACAAAACACAATGGGAATGCAGCTCTACTTACAATTTTAATGTAGCAATTTCTTTAGCCAAAGCCATATTTCTTTCTTGTAATCTAAAACACTCAAAAGTTGTCTTCTCAAGTTCCTAAGTCAACATATAACCAATGCAAGTTAAATGAGGCTGTAAATACTTAATTTATTGAAATGAAATAGGACACTACAAAGTAATTCACCTCTGCCTTAGACCGAAGCTGGGATTGCATGGATGCTTTTTGTTTCAAGGCCTCATTTCTTAACACTACCTCTACCTTTGTCTATTCCTTGCAAGCACCAAGCTGAGAGCAGAGTCATTTTGAGAGCCATAAGAAATCAGCAGCACTAACAAAAATGATAAAAAGATAAAAGATGATAATTCTGAAAGATAAATTTTATGCTTGATGAGAACCTTTGTGGAGTCTAAGGTAAGAAGAAGTAAAAACAATAGCCTAGAGAATCAATATACTGAGGTTTCTTTGGTTAGTTCATATACAGCTTAAAATAAACTGTCACAACTCATAAGAAAAGCACGAGTCTTACAATTCTAATGTTCTAATAGTAACTATCCATTTGTGCACAGCGGCTATGAATTCAACTGACAGTGAGTAATTTGAGCAGCACACATTAGACAGAAAGGTTTCCTTTCAAACATAACCTCAATCTTTTTGCACATTAATTTTAAGTTTTAACCCATAAATTGACAAACACCCAACAACTTTTCCTCCCCAAGTTTATCAACTGCCAAACAATCAACTAACCAATCATCAGACATCAGTGGAAGGTTTCAGTTACAATTCAGACCAATTATATCAAATCCCAACCTCAAGCATCTTCAACACAAAAATTACAAAACCAATAAACAATTTAAAAAAAATCACAGAAGATTGTCAAATTAGTTCTCAACTCAGCAGATACAGGGGGCATGAAATTAGTACTTCAACTATTATTCACATAAATTTAGTCCTTCATATAACCATCCCTTCAAAAACTGGATAGACAACTAAATATACATGAGGACTACTTAAATGTCTACTTTAAACACTAAGAGAACTAAAGCTTTTGGAGGAGAGTGGATAAAGGAGAGAAACGAGGCGCACACACTGAAAGAATGAAAACTTTTGGAGAGAGGAAATCATTTTATTTTCTCTTTTCTCATTTTATCTTTCCATATGAAATACTTTAGTTTTGTCTTTTAGTGTGATGTAAGTATATGGTGGAAATGTGGTTGTGTGCAAATATCATTGCTCAAACCAATACTCCCTCCGTTTCAAATTAAAAGCCTCTTTCACTTTTTAGATATATTCATAAATCACTATATTTGAATACGAATATATTGATTTATGAATTTTGAAAAAAAGTGAAATAGATATTTAATTTGAAATAGAAGGAGTAATAAATAAAAATTTAATCTAAATTGATTGAGATTGTAAAATTATTTCACACTATTATTTAATTAAACTCAAATCCTAAACCCTAAAAGCTAAAACTTATTTTGTTGATACATGTGACAACATGTGATTGAATGAATATCTAAAAAAGTTTACATTGTTAAAGCATTAATAAGGCAAAAAAATTTTACATTGTTACCCAATTAAATCATCTCATATATATGACTTTTGAAGTAATAGAGTAATTGTTAAGTACATCTTACTAATATGATAGTAGGTAGTTGGATGATTTTGTTAAAAAGTTTTATATTATTTGTGTATCAAAATTAAAATAATTTTATTGATAAATAACTATATTATGATTTTATTTCATATTTCACTTCGTTGTAGCAAATATTTTTAGAAACATTTTACATTAAAATCCAATCAATATGGACACTTTTTTTAGAATAATTTTTATCTATTGATGGTATAAAATAATTTTTTATTGTTAGAAAAATATAATTTGGCAATGCTTTTAATTTCTATTGGAATAAAATTGTTTCACACTATTAATTAATGTATAATTTTTTAATTTTAATGGGATTATGAAAGCAAGAATACAATAGTAAAGATGCTCTTAATCTTCAATACTATTCCGGTCCAATATCTAATTATTATTTCAAGCTTTACTCTTTTCGTAAAGTAAAGCTTTAGAATTTCTTATATTCAGTTCCTTCTATTTACACATGTATATGTATACATTTTTCAAAAGAAAATTCCACTAATTTGAAACTTTGATCGACAATAATTATTGAGGCTACAAGAATTCAGGGGACAATAATAAAACATGTTTAGATTTTGCTCCCTCTCATCTAAACTCAACTCAATTACATTGCTTTGAAAGCTGAAACTATAAATTGAAAAGAGATTCTTAGACTGAAAAATCTGAAGTAAGTAATGCAATAATCACATGGATATTACAGTACGCTGCACAGTTTAGTAGACAAAAATCTACCACAGCAAAAATGACACATTGTTTAGGGTGCAAACAATATGTCATTTTGTTATAAGAAATATCGCAAAAGCTACTACCCTATTTTAATAGGTTTTCAATTTTTTATTTTTTTTATAATATCTATCTATTTCTAATATTAAAATGGTATTAATTTTTCTTTTGTTTTATAATGGAAATATCTATATATATAATATAAAAATTGTTCCACTACTATTGCCTAAATATGTGGCATTTTGTTATAGTTTAAATTTTTTTAATTTTTTCTAATTAAATTATTCATTAATTTATAATTTGTAATTTCATTTATGTTCTTTCGCTATAATCATTATGTAAAATGTTAACTTTATTTTGATTACTAATAATACTATTTATCATATTTTGAATTTTGAATTTTCTCATTTATACCTTTGTTTAATTTTTGATCAATTTTTCATTTATAATTTCATTCATTTAATTACTATTTACTACTTATTATCTTTTGACCTTTCATATTTCTTACTTGGTTTATCTAATTAGTGCCCTAAGGGTATTGTTTAAGGAATAAACAAGATAAACTTTGATAATAAAAAGATGACTCATTGTGTTTTCAAAGCATGTGATCCACTAAAAAGTTTTACAACTTACTTATTTTAGTATTATTAATCATTGCCCTTGAGATACTGATTAGCAAAACCCTTTCTTATTTATACCATTGTTAACTTTTTATATTATATTCAAGCAAATAACAAGCATAAAATACTCTTTTTGTCAAAATAAGAAGCATAAAATATTCTAACATGGTGAATACTTTTTTTGTCAAAATAAGAAGCATAAAATATTTTATAAACAATAAAATATAATCATGCGATGAACTAAACTCAAAGTAAAACATAATAATCTTTAGTCTTTTCATTTATTTTATTTATATAAAACTAAAAATGTAAAATGTAAAAGAAAATTAAAATTCAAATAATAATTTTAAAACTTTATATAAAAGTATTTTTATTGTATTTTAAAATATTATAATTATAGTAACATTAAATTACTTTTATATTAAAAAATTAATAATTTTTTAATTGAAATACTTAATGTTCTATTATGCTTTTGATTCCTAAAAAATAAAAAAAAATGGTTTTTAATCCTAAAAAGAAATTGTTTTGATCTAAACATTTCTAAAACTGTTTAATTTTTGTCTATGTCATTAGCCTATTTCTATTAAATGTTGAACTACCTAGTGAAGGACTATGTCATTCAACTCTATATGACATAATAGTCAATAATCTTACATGACATATTATAATCTCACGAGTCAAATTCCTATTGTCCTAACATCTTACAGAATAATGGACATAACACATAGGAATAGTAGTTGCTATGTAAAATTGGATGATATGGTCTTTTGTTAACCAACATAATATTTAACATAAATAGACAAATCATAAAAAACTAAAACTAAATAATTTTAAAATTATTTGGACCAAAATTAAATTTTTCTTTTAGAGATCTAAATCATATTTTTAATTATTATGTTAGTCCAAAAACATATTTAAATCAATCATTAAAATATAATTCTATCAAATATAAATAAATTTAAATATAGTAAATATTTGTTTATTATAAATTTGATTTAACACTGTTTAATTTATATTATCCGTACAATGCATGGGATCAAGTAAATAGTCATAGACAATTCCATCTAGTTATACTGTGTGTTTTCACCTTCGCAGGTTCAAATAAATAAAAAAAGAGTGAATGCTCCTTCTGTTGCAATTTATTTTTGAAGTTTTATTTTTTTTATTTCAATATATTTGTCTATTTCTAATATTAATATAGTATTAGTTTTTTCTTCAAATGATAGTATCAATCTAGTTAATTGTTAGTTTATTATCCAAGCAATACACAAGATGATAATAGTAAAAAAAATATTAAATATTTAATTTATTTACATACTTTTAAAAAAGTATACTCCTTATATATTTATGCAATAAGAAAAGTTATTGCATTCCTTTTAAAAATATATATTAATTTTCATAAAATACAATGCAAAATAAAACAATTATAAAAAAGTGGAGTTCACAGTAAATAAATAATTTGTCCAATATTATTCCTTTAAATATGTGTCAGGGGTTCAACTCCTGTCATGTGTATAGAGAGGCTTTGTTGAGAGAGGCAAAACCCACTTCAGTGATCTCCATGCCTCAGAGGGATTAGTCCTCAACTACTGGTTGGGAGATACCCTTGAGCAATAAAAAAAAATCAACTTTATGATAATAATAAGTTATAATGTCATAATATCATTGCTTCATGTTCTTCAACATAACAACATATTTAGATTTTAGTTGATCGTTCATATGATATTATTTCAATACATAAAAATGTAGATTGTTTAGTCCGTAATATGGCTATTGGCCGATGACATATCAATTGTGAAAACTGAATATTGACCTTGTCATTGGCAATAATTTTACTTCAATATAATTGTTTCATTCATAACCATTTTATGGATTATTAAAAATAGATGTCTTGGTTGGATGACACATCAACTATTCTCATATATATATATATATATATATATATATATATATATATATATATATATATATATATATATATATATGATGATTTGAATCAATTATAATTAATTATAATTTATTGCTATAATTATTGTAATTATAAGATCAACTTGATCGAAATAATTTGTTTTAAATCATGATATAATTGTCAACAATGAATATGGAGATTACAACACTTTTTTAAAAAATATCTTATTTATCTTTTTTCTAATCCTATTTTAAATACTAATCTTTAAAATAAATATCTAGTCTGAAAAAATTAGTGTACCTGATTTAATAAAAAAATCAAGGATTATGATTTATAATCAAATTAGAATCAAGTATAATCAATTACATTTATTATTATAATTAATATATTTCCGTCATTAATATGTTAAGTGACAATTACTAATCAAAGTGAAGCGATATATTGAAATAAATTATAAATAATTACATTTATGATCATAGTTATTACAATTGACATTACATATAAATATATTTTTGACAAAAAAAAATTATATAAAATTAAACAACATGAACGAAGAATAGTAAAGAAAATTCTTCATTTTGTATAAATTATAATTGACCTAACTTATCACAGAAATAACATATTATGTTTTATAAGTAAATATAGTCCATTAAAAATAACATGTTATACTCTCTAAAAAATTATTTAATATTTATGAATAATGATTGGTAGTATAATATATTTAATTATATAATTATATATATATATATATATATATATATATATATATATATATATATATATATATATATATATATATATTGCAATCATTATAAATGATACATTCTTTAAAAAAAATAACTTAAAAAATCAGATATTATTTTTCTATGTCCTAGACAAAATATTATTCTTTACAATAAATATCTAATTTAAAAGAAAATTAGTGTATATGATACCATTACTAGAAAAAATGTGACATTACCCAAAAAAAATTCAACTTGATACATAATTATTTCAATCTTTTTTCGCCTAAAATAATTAGTTATCTAATATAAAATGGATATAATATTCAAGAATAATTTAAAAACCGACGCATAATATATTTTAAATAATATTAATTTTTCAATAAATTAGTATTTAAAATCCAGTTAAAATAACATAATACTAATGATTGATTTTAATTTTAAATCAATATATTATTAAGTATTAAGTATTTAACGTTATATATATATAGACACACACACACACACCAAAAGAGCTCGATATTGATGGTTTATACTAAAAGAGAAAAGAAAAAATGTAAATTTTCAAATGTTGCTCAATAAAACTAAGAGAAATCCCCTAACAAAAATTGAAAACAGTTTTTTTTTTTTTACATATCATTTAAACACCTTTTTGATATTGGGAATATGTGATTGTACAATAGAAATTTTAGTTACGATTATGATAAATTTGTTGGATGCGATAAAGTGATTAATGATATATGTGATATAATTTATTTTCTATAATTATCAATGAGATAATTGAAATGTTCATTTATTATAGCATAATTTCCAATATCTCACTGGATATATAGACCGATTCACTTGTTAGAATAAAAATTATTATGTAAATTTAAAGTTTTAAGATAAACCATTCATGATATAATATTAAAGTTTCTATCATCAAATAATCTAGAATTCGAGTTTATTACCGATCCTATATATTCTTCTAAACTGTTTGCGAGGAGGCAAGCTTGAATATAAAATTATTTATTTATAATAACTTGAATTTTTAATAAATATGATTCTTGACATCACTAGATAACACAATCAAGGTCCCTATTATTTGTACATTATTTTTCCCCAATGTCCCAACTCTGTCTACAAACTAATGTTCAAATGACAGAAATAAACTAAGAAATTAGATATTAATTCGACTGCATGAAGTTGGCAAAATTAACCACGAAGTTTATTAACAGCCTGTTTTTTGGTACAGATTAACAGCCTGTTACTTACACTACATAAAATTAAAGCTAAGGTTTGCGTTAATTTTATCGTAAATTTAAAGGGTTTTGCTAATAACAATGTGTTATTGTTAGTTATACCTACAATGAAAATGGCGATATCTCTCTAATATTTCCTTTTTGATCATGCACAAATAGAGAAAGCAAATATTCCGTGGCAAATTATGTAATTTTTTCATTATTTTTTAAATAAAAATGGAAATGGCGATATCTCTCTAATATTTCCTTTTTCATCATGCACAAATAGAGAAAGTAAAATACTCTGTGACAAATTATGTAATTTTTTCATTATTTTTTAATTTAAAGCGATATTATTTTTAAACAATTTTTTTTTTTTGTTGATAAAATCAAAACATCCAAAATGTCGTCGCATTATTGCGTTGTTTGCAGCTATGTGTACCATGTTGCAATCAAAACACGGGCTAGCCTGATCATGTAATTATTCACAGTTTCACACCTTGAATGAGGTTTATGACTTTGGAGATTTGATAGAAGGAAATATTGCTACCAGCTGCATGACATTTAAAAGAATGAAGACACTAAAGTCAGCATTGGGAGAGGGAAAATGCATTAAGAATAAAGAGCAAGATAAGTAATTGGGGGGTTACAAAACAAGAAATGTATTAAGCACGTTTAGGTAGTCTTTATAAAAGATTGGACAACTTTTCCCTTAGTAATTAGCTTTTGAGGCTAAGTCAGGTTCATTTACTCTTAAAATGGAATCAAAACATATCTTATAATTATGATTGGACTAGCAGCAGATGTTCCCTGAGGGTGAGGGGGAGGGGGGGTGTCCCGCAACATGAATATTTTATGAACATATATATTCGTTTGTAGTACTGTGCGAATTAATATCTGAAGGTAAAAGCGAACCCAAAATCTGCTCTGATGTTAAGATATGAAGTTAAAAGCGAAGCCAAAATTTGCTCATGTGTTTTATTTTAAGCAATAAGTGGAAGACCATATGAAGCTCATTTTGACCAATCTTAGCAACAAATTAAATTAGCCACTGGCATATAGCATTGATAAGAAAAATATTAACATAAACTCAAATTTATAACAAATTTTATACATGACACAATATCAACTAATAATTTTATAATTTTTATATATTATAATTTTTAATGATATTTTAAATCATTAATATATTAATGTGTAGAGTACCTTACTTTGAATATGATACTATAATAACACAACTCTATAGATAAAACCCTTGTACAATACACACAACATAACTAAGAGAAATTCTCACATTCTCATATACTCCTAGAATGTGAAATTATATATATATAAGTTTTGTATATACCTTTTAAACTGTACAAATTAAAACAAGTGCGTATGTAGTTGTCATTTAAAAAAAAAATTAGGCTGATTATAATAAGGTTTGGATTTATAATCTTATATATACTATTTAAATCCTTTTTCACTAAATCAATCCTAATAAGTCGATGAGTGGTGATTATATATGCTTGTAAATGTGCTTCAGATATATACGCAAAAATTTCTGGCACAACACAGAGCTTTTCCAGCCACTGATAGTGTGTGGATGTGTGTGAACAAATAAAAAAACCTTGGTGTACTTTATGCATTTTAAAAATGGGCTGGAGTGAGAAATGGTGAGAGTCAAAGAGACCAAGGTCAACTATAACGGTGGTCGTCAGGGTTTGGGGTCAGCCCAAGTAAGATTAGTATTCTAAGATTTGGACTTTAATTTGTTCCGATCGACGCCGTCTGGTAGGGTTCCATCATCTCTCGAATCACGTGGTCAACTAATCATCTTCCAAATCAAAGTCAAGGACAAAGGAGCAACATTGCCCACAATATTATGTCACTGATTACCCAAATTGTTATACCTTGCTAGATGTGAATTCCAAAAGCCTTTTCATTTAAATTGTCTAAATATAAAATTTCATATTATCATATAAGTATATATTACTTTATGTCTATTTTTAAAAAATAACAAACGAATAAATATTTTTATTGATATAAAATAAATGAGAATATAGTTATTAAAAAGTATTTTTAATTAAAAAATCACTTTCAAAATAAAAATTGAAACAAATGCACTTTATAGGTAAAACTTCTACACTAACAAAGAACATGAAGAATTAAATTATAAAAAATTACTGTAATATAAATCTAAAACCTTATATTTAAATACTTATTTTCATGATAAAATTGGAGGACATCAAAAGAAAAAAAAATT
This sequence comes from Dalbergia cultrata, assembly GCA_031216105.1. Taxonomy (NCBI): domain Eukaryota; kingdom Viridiplantae; phylum Streptophyta; class Magnoliopsida; order Fabales; family Fabaceae; genus Dalbergia; species Dalbergia cultrata. The sequence goes on from CM062351.1 coordinate 3,292,276, forward strand.
ATTTTGGCAAGGTCTTTTTTCTGTGAATGCATTTAAATATAGAATTTAATTTCTATATATTAAAGTATAAAATGATTTTATACTATCGTCCACTAAAATTTCACTAAAATAATAAATCATATGTAACGGGAGATTGTTATAGTGGATAATAATTTTCTATAATTACTCATTTGATTGACTACTTTTTTATTGCCACTATATAGAAATTAAATTCTTAAAAATAAAGTATTAGACTTATATATATTCATGTAAAATTTATTTGACAATATGTACACTAAGCGGTACAAATTAAAATTTCATAAATTGTACAAATTAAATAGTTCAAATAGAAACCATTCAATCTTATTTTGATTTCTTTAATTTTTGACATATATTTTCTAGCTTTTTGAATGTTTCAGGAAATTTTCATATAATTTTTCATTACTTTTTTTTTTTTCTAAATAACATTATTCTCATAAATACATCAATTGGCTGAGGTGGGTATGTTAGCTTTACTTTTTGTGGAACTGCTGATAGTTTAATTTTATAAAATCATAATCAATATGCAGTACATAAATCGTTTTAATTAGTGACATTTGATAAAACAACTTATAAAAATTTTACAATCCTTGTAAAGATAGTTATTATAATATATATGGGAAAAAGCCTATTTCTGTCTCTCTCTTGCCCTGTATTTATATTATTTGCCTATTTTCTTCTACTTTTCTTTTTGGGTATGTTATTTTCTTCTACTTTTATATGTCCATCTTTTTCTTTGTTTCTTGTATTTTAATATGAAAAACTGGCTGCTGCCTGCTTCACAAGAACATGCATTAGTTAACATAAAGTAATGCAACTAGTTTAAGTTTATTAGTTCACTGAACTTGGCATATGGAGAAGGCACTCTTATCATTCGACATCATTAGGAGCTACAACCTTTTTACTAGTTTTTAATTTTTGTGGTGAAAAAAAAAAATCAGCACAAGCTTTTGTTTGGCATATTAAGCACGTGCTTTATATGGAAAGACGAACAAGCGAATTTAGGTATCATCTAAAAGTTTTTTACAGCTTAGATGCTGTAATAATGAACCTTTTGAAATTTGTAAAATTAAACATTTATAAATACACAATTCAATATTAATTCTAAGATAAATCCCAATATGTTATTTTAAGATTATAGATCCTTAAGCGTCAATTTTTTTTATTTAAAAAAATCAAGTATTTATAAAGACTATTTTAACCATATATTTAAATAATATAATTTAGTCTCGAACTAGACCTAGTTTCCAAACATATTTTGATATCTGACACCGTTAATAGTCCATTGTGCGTTGAACATCCCCTAATTAGTCAACTAATTCTTATTAACTTAAGAATCCATCTACATAGTTGAGGTTGTAGAAAAAGTGGCGGTGGCTGTGCATTTTGCAGCCACCGAATGTTGAAAAATCAAAAAGAGATTACTGTGCACATGCACAGTAATGTGAATCTGATTGTACCACCGAAATATGCACAGTAACATGCACAGTAACTTTCAAAAATCATCTATAAATAGAACCTTCAAGCAGACGGTTTTTGCATCCCGAACTAAGAAGCATTTCCTCAGTTGTAAAGGAAGAAGCAGTGTAGGCTTCTTGTAGTGAGAGAAAAATAGAGAGTGTAGTGTGAGTATACACTGGGGGGTTTTGGATATATTCTCTAGATCTCTGTAATACTACTAATTGTAGTAGAAGAGAGTCTCATTGGGGATACACTATATTGTAATTACTCTTTAAATATAGTGGAGTATTTTTCGGAGTTTGGCCCGTGGTTTTTCCCTCAAAATTACAGGAGGGTTTTCCACGTTAAAATATTGGTGTGCAGTTATCTTGATCTATTTTGTTGGTGTGAATAGTAACGAGTACTATTCATAAATAGTGAAGTGGGTCCCACTGCATAGTACTATTCACGTGAATAGTGACGTGGCCCCACTGCAAATTACTATTCACCGTACTCCATTTTTCCGTCTCTTCGATTTGGGCGCGCTTCCGCTCACATCCGAAAAGTGCTTATTACACTTGGGGTGTCCCCGACTCTGATGATACCATAACAAGTGGTATCAGAGCTCCTTTGGATCGGTGGAATTTATTCTTAGTATGCTCTGTGGTTGCAGCTTAGTCTGATCTTCCACATCAGAAAAGAGTTTCTCCCTAATACTTGAGGATCACCTTTTGGTTCTTTATTCTTTGGAAGACAGTGTGATACTGTGAGAGTGCAGTTTGAAGAGATTCTGGCTAAGGAAAGACTTGGTATTTAAGCGTGTCCATTGTGACCCACCTCTCTTTCCTGGGAACCCTCTTGGTGCACGGTTTACAGTTGAGTTGCACTATTCCAGTATACGGTTAACAGTATAAGGTTCTGACTAAAATCCAAGATGTCGGTGCCAAAATTTGAAGTGGAGAAATTTGACGGATCCAACGACTTCAGGTTATGGAAACTGAAAGTGCAGGCATTGCTAGGTCAGCAAGGTCTTGCAGAGACGTTGGAGGACCCAGAGTCATTACCTGATGACAAGAAGAAGGAGATGATGATCAAAGCACTGAGTACAATACAGTTGAGTCTTGCGGACAATGTTCTGCGAGAAGTCATGGATGAAAAAACCGCTGATTCACTATGGAAGGCTTTGGAAGAAAAATATTCTGTAAAGACCTTGTCCAACAAGCTTTATCAGAGAAAGCGACTGTACACATTCAAATATTCAGGAGGAAAATCAATGCAAGAACATATAGATGACTTCAACCGGATGATCTCTGATGTTGGAGCAGCTGGAATTAAAGTTGAAGATGTTGATCAAGCTATGATTTTGTTGACTTCACTACCTCCATTTTATGATAATTTATGTGATATCATATTTTATGATAGATTCGATATCTTAGTGAAAAATATCAAAAAGTCATTGATGTTAAAGGAGCATCGAAAGTTAGTAGCGGATCCAATGTCGAAGGTCTGCAGATGGATTGTTCGTGACGAGGCGTAGTCAAGAAAGAGGATCGGGAAGCAAAAGCAAGAGAAGATCAAAGTCCAGAAAGCATAAATCTGTGAAGTGCTTTCATTGTCACCAGACGGGACATATCAAAAGAAATTGCCCAGAGAGAAAGGAGAAATCGGGAGATTCTGCCAATGTAACAATTGAAAGTTCTGAAGATAGTGATGCCAATGCTGGTTCGGCCTTGACAGTATTCACAGGTGACACCGGAAATGAGTGGATCCTGGATTCTGGCGCATCCTTTCACATGACACCTAATCGAAACTTCTTCTCATCCTATAAAAAAAGGGAGGGAAAAGTTAGATTGGGAGATAATAGAATTATTCCGATTGCTGGTGAAGGAGATGTGCAAGTGAATTTGGATGATGGTACTAAAAGGACGTTTCATGCATGGCATGTACCAGAATTGGGTAGAAATCTGATCTCATTGAGTGCCCTTGACAATCGGGGGTACAAGTTCACTGGAGAAGGTGGCTTCTTGAAGGTATTCAAAGGCTCAATGGTGGTATTGAAAGGAAAGCTGCAAGGCGGGATCTATCTATTGCTAGGAAGCACAGTCGATGGAGCATTCTTTGTTCTATCCTCTGAAAGAAAGGATGATGCTACACGATTATGGCACATGCGGCTTGGTCATATGAGCGAGAAAGGAATGACCATACTTGCTGGCAAAGGCTTGTTGAAAGGCCTGAAGCGTAGAACTTAGTTTCGTGGAAAACGTGTATTTGGAAGCGAAGCGGGTGAAGTTCAATTCTGGCAAACACAATAGCAAGGGAATATTGGAGTATGTCCACTCGGATGTTTGGGGTCCAGCCCCTGTTAACTCCTTAGGTGGAGCTCGCTATTTTCTTACTCTGATAGATGATTATTCCAGAAAAGTCTGGATTTATTTCCTGAAGAAAAAGAAGAAGTGTTCGACAAATTCAAGCAATGGAAGGCCATGGTCGAGAAGCAAACCGGGCGGTCAGTCAAGAGACTAAGAACCCGACAATGGCGGAGAATTTTGCAGCAAAGAATTTGAGGAGTTCTGCAGAAATCTTTGGTATAGTGAGGCACCATCTGTATCAGAACACCACACAAAATGGAGTTGCGAGCGGATGAGCAGAACACTTCTAGAGCGTGCAAGATGCATGCGAATTAACGCAACACTTCCCAAATCATTTTGAAATTTGAGGCGATCAATACAATTTGTATATCCGTAAGCAGATCTCCATCAATCGCTATTAATCTGAAGATTCCACAAGAGGTATGGTCAGTCGACCCGTAAACTATTCTCGATTTAAAGATATTTGGTTGTCTGCATATGCCCATGTGAATGATGGTTTACTTGAGGCTAGCGCAAGAAGGTGTATATTTCTAGGTTATGCACGAGGGGTGTAAGGCTTCAAACTGTGGTGTATAGAGAAGGCAAGTTCACCTAAAATCATTGTCGTGAGAGATGTCACTTTTGACGAGGCGGCAATGCTAAATCGAGAAGAAGGAGTCTAACTTAGATGAGGCAGAGATGATCATGGTGCTAAGAAGCGGTGGAGCTAGAGATTGACTGTGGGAAGGTGAAGCAAGAAAATGATATAATGAATCGACCAAGTACTTGAGGATTGCTCAACCTCAAGTAGAACAACAAGATGAACGACTATGAGGAAAGCGGTGAACCAACCAGAGAAGCGAGCCATACGATATTGCTATTGGCAGAGAAAGGCGAAATCCGAAACCAAAAAGATATCCGGATTCTGGCCGCTTGTGCACTTGACTCATTAGATGCAGATCCTATAGCCTTTGCTTTGGCTATGGCGAATGGTGCGATTGGAGATGAACCATGTACCTATCGTGATGCAATAGAAAGTAAGGAGTCGAAGGAGTGGCTGATAGCAATGAATGAGGAGATTGAGTCTCTTCAGAAAAATCAGACGTGGGAGCTGGTACAACTTCCAAAGGGAAAAAGAGTAGTTGGTGTAAATGGGTTTACAAAAGGAAAGAAGGAATCACGGCCTTGAGCCTCCAAGGTTCAAGGCGAGACTAGTAGCAAAGGGTTATACTCGGAAGGAGGGTGTTGACTTCCATGAAGTATTCTCTCTGTGGTGAAGCATAGCTCTATTCGGATCCTATTAGCTATTGTAAATGCGTTTGACTTGGAGCTAGAACAGCTTGATGTGAAGACGGCGTTCTTACATGGTGAGCTAGAGGAGCAAATCTACATGAGTCAACCAGAGGGGTTCATAAGTCTTGGTAAGGAAAATCATGTTTGCCTATTAAAGAAGTCATTATATGGCTTGAAGCAGTCTCAAGGCGATGGTACAAAAAATTTGATGCATTTATGATTGGTATTGGATATAGTAGAAACCAATATGATAATTGCATCTACTCTAAGGAGCTTCCAGGTGGTTCAAAGATTTATTTGTTGTTGTATGTAGATGACATGCTAATTGCAGCTCGTAATAAGGCTGAAATTAGTATGTTGAAAACTCAGTTGGGAAAAGAGTTTGAGATGAAGGACTTAGGTGCGGCAAGGAAGATTCTTGGAATGGAGATTCATAGGGAGCGGCATAATAGCAGGTTGTGTTTAACACAACAAAATTATATTATGAAAGTGCTACAACGCTTCAATATGGATCAATCCAAGCCAGTTGGCACTCCGTTGGCTGCACATTTTAAATTATCTTTGAAGGAATGTCCAAGAACTGAGGAGGAGGTGGAGCACATGTCTCGTATACCTTACTCTAGTGCAGTTGGCAGTCTCATGTATGCCATGGTGTGCACTAGACCAGATATTTCACATGCAGTGAGTATGGTAAGCAGGTTTATGAGCAAACCTGGAAAGACACATTGGGAAGCTGTGAAATGGATTATGCGGTACTTGAGAGATTCTATTGATATTTGTTTGGTATTTGATGGTCAGAAGAACCGTGGAGTTGTAGGTTATGTAGATTCTGATTATGCAGGTGACTTGGATAAAAGAAGATCATTGACAGGCTATATCTTTACAGTCTTTGGATGTACTATTAGCTGGAAGGCGACATTGCAATCAACAGTGGCATTGTCAACTACTGAAGCTGAGTATATGGCATTGACTGAGGCTGTTAAAGAGAGTATTTGGGTGCACGGTCTTTTGGATAGTTTTGGATTGAATCAACATGTACCAATTGTACATTGTGATAGTCAAAGCGCCATTCATCTGGCTAAAAATCCAGTCTATCATGAAAGGACAAAGCACATTGACGTCAGACTTCATTTTGTCAGAGAATGTATCAATAATGGTACTGTTGCAATTCAGAAGATAGCCACAGCTGAGAACCCAGCCGATATGATGACAAAACCATTGCCAATTGACAAGTTTAAGCATTGCTTGGACTTAGTTAATATTTGCAGAGGTTGAAAGCTGTTGCAAAATGCAGCCAAGGTGGAGAATTGTAGAAAAAGTGGCGGTGGCTGTGCATTTTGCAGCCACCGAATGTTGAAAAATCAAAAAGAGATTACTGTGCACATGCACAGTAATGTGAAATACAGTTGTACCACCGAAATATGCACAGTAACATGCACAGTAACTTTCAAAAATCATCTATAAATAGAGCCTTCAAGCAGACGGTTTTTGCATCCCGAACTGAGAAGCATTTCCTCAGTTGTAAAGGAAGAAGCAGTGTAGGCTTCTTGTAGTGAGAGAAAAATAGAGAGTGTGTGTAAGAAAATTCCAAGAGTGTAGTGTGAGTATACACTGGGGGGTTTTGGATATATTCTCTAGATCTCTGTAATACTACTAATTGTAGTAGAAGAGAGTCTCATTGGGGATACACTATATTGTAATTACTCTTTAAATATAGTGGAGTATTTTTCGAAGTTTGGCCCGTGGTTTTTCCCTCAAAATTACAGGAGGGTTTTCCACGTTAAAATATTAGTGTGCAGTTATCTTGATCTATTTTGTTGGTGTGAATAGTAACGAGTACTATTCATAAATAGTGAAGTGGGTCCCACTGCATAGTACTATTCACGTGAATAGTGACGTGGGCCCCACTGCAAATTACTATTCACCGTACTCCATTTTTCCGTCTCTTCGATTTGGGCGCGCTTCCGCTCACATCCGAAAAGTGCTTATTACACTTGGGGTGTCCCCGACTCTGATGATACCATAACAGAGGTGGAAAACGATAGAAGTTTAAATACTTAGAAAACCTTATCATTAATAAGAATAGATTAGTTTAATGCCTTGTAAGTATGCTAAGACATTACGACGTCAAGACGATAGAACATTAAGTAACTATCACATTGCTTTAAAATGAAAGCTATTGAAAAGTCAAATCAAAATTTTGAAACATCGGTTAGAAACTGAAAAGCAACCCCTTTATTTGCTATACGCTTTATTTTGTTACATAGGATTATTTTTTGGTTATCCAACTTGCTCTATGCTTAAAGAACCAACGTTGCCCCTAACAACATGGCGATGGTGCATGCATGTGTCACTGAGTTTGTATCCTCCTCGGAAAGAGACCATAGGAAAGTTATTGTCGCGTCTCTATCGCAGCCTCTCAGCATCAACAGAATCCCACGACCACAAATGCGAATAGTTTATTATATCGTCATGACCGAATATAATAGAAGTCTTTCTTAATGAGTTAATATCAAACAAATGCAAGCATGCTGTCTTAGAATCATTTTTTCCACAACATCGTGTTACTAGGTAAAAGCACGTGAATGTTTTTACATTTTAATACGTCTTTTATATATGAGAGTCTGCTTTGGATTTGAACTTTGAAGATAATAAGGGTCAAATTCTAAATCACTTTAGGGTCAAATAAACCCTAAACAAATGCAAGCATGCTATCTTAGAATTATTTTTTCCACAACATCATGTTACTAGGTAAAAGCACGTGAATGTTTTTACATTTAATACGTCTCTTATATGTGAGAGTCTCTTTTGGATTTGAACTATGAAGATAATAAGGATCAAATTCTAAATCACTTTAAGGATAACCATGAATATATATATATATATATATATATATATATATATGAGAGCGAAAACATGACTCTGCCCCAATTAGGAGATTTGGTTTGTTCCCATTTTTATCCCTGTCTCAGGTCTTCATTATCGTCTTATGAATATTTTCGGGTTCATGAAAAAAAAAATCAAATAGAAAAGAAAAAATTATGAAAAGAAAACTATATTAATCTCACACACACATGCATACACAATTACACACACACCCACACTCACAGCTCAAGTTCACCTGTATAAACGCAGCCCTACGCACATATACATGACTAGTAACAAGGATCTTCTAGGTCTCGATGGGGTGGGGACTTTAATCTCACAAATCCATTTAGTAAATAAGTATAGAGTTGTCATAATTTCTATGGGGACCAAAGTCGTGGGGGATTTGCACGCGAACACACACGAGACCTAATGGGTCCCTAAGAGACATGGACTTAAATCCCATCCCATTTAGTAAATGAGGATGGTGTCGTTATTATTTCTGTGGGGACCCAGTAGCTAGGGATCAAAATAAAGTCGAGGACAAGTGGGTCTCTATGGGAAAAAAACCTTAACCATGCCCCATTTAATAAATGAGGATGGAGTTGAGTCACCATGCATCCTTGTGGGGATGAAACTCATGGCGATGGCAACCTCAACCTTGCCCCATTTAGCAAACAAGTATTGAGTTGCCATTCTTGAGGAGGATCAAAGCCATCCACATATCAGCTATAGTTGCAGGCAAGCCCCACAAGTACCCATATATAAATGGTTTTATATCTAATAGTTTTACATATAAATCTCTGAGATCAAACCATGGACTAAATTAATGCATGGGTGATCTGTATTCTTTCCACTCAGACCAACACTTTATTTGATATAAAAGATTAGATACTTGTTTAATTTGACATAATTTTGCAACATAAAATAAGTAACTTTTTTAGTCATCAAACTAAGTCATCATGGGTTAAACTAATACATTTGTTGTTAAAACCACATTTTACATCTACCAAATGTATTGAAAAGAAAATACTAGATAACCATAAATTTTATCAGAATTTTATATCTAAAATACTATATCATGGTTGTAAGTTTTTAGATAAATTATTAAGTCATACCACTTTATTTCATTCAATAATCACTATAATTTCAGTCAAATTTTCTTTATATAAGTTTTTAGATGTCTAAAATTGCTCAAAAATACATAACGATATACGTTCTCATTGAAAATACACATTTCGGGAGAAAAAAATAACTTTATATCAACCCTTCAAGTTTCAATTATCATTTTAGTGTAAGAGTATAGATAACAATTAGATATCTATTTTTTTTTTGTTTCGTAGATATCTATTTGAAGACAAATCAACAACAAATTTCTGTGAAGACAAATCAACAACAAATTTCTTTGAAGACAAATCAACAACAAATTTCATAGCAATCGTGGAATTGCGACGCTCCTGAAAACGAAAGCATACACTTTATGCGACAATTTTAGAACAATATCAAATTAACACATTCTTATACTATTTGGATGGCTTGAATGAATAAGCACGAGTTGGCAGATGCACAAAATGTCTGCGCATAAGGGTTTTAGATTTTGAAAAAAAAAAGGATTATGACATTTAAATTTTATATTTAATTGAAATTTTTTTTAGAAACTACTCTTTTTAGCTTCTATAAAAAAAAGCTTAAAACTAATTTATTTATTTTTAGATTCTAATTATTTAAATATATAAAAAATAATCTTTTTGGTAAAAAAAAAAAAAAGATTTCGGAATTCGAGACAAATGCACCCAAAGTATGACATACATACATGCTCGTAACACACAATGTACAAAGTTATTGACGTAAAGATTCGTAAAAAAATGTTGATGGGATTTTGAACAAATTCAATAGTGTGCCAACGGCATCCCTTTTTTTTCACAAGTATCCTTAAACGGAGACAACCAACCCTGTTTTTATAGGTCTCCGCGGGATATTCATTGCAAGAT